>VXBC01002422.1:1096957-1156591 GCA_013399945.1 Ploceus nigricollis | reverse complement strand
CCCTCCGGCACCCGGGCACTCAGCGCCCAGCGGGCACTACGAGCCCATGCGGGAGCAGCCACAGGCCCCATCTCCGCGCATCGCGGCCCCGGCCCCCCGCGCCTCCCGGCACGGCAGCGCTCAGGGCAGCGGGCGCCCGCGGCGCTGGGCGAAGCGCACCCCGAAAAANCGCCCGCCCCGCCGCGTCACCAGCGCGGCCGCCGATTGGCCCCGCGCGGCCAGGGGGTCGGGGGCCGCGGGTTCGCGCCCCGCTGCCGACTGGGCGGCCCCGAGGACTCTGGTGGACCCAGTGCCGTTCCCGTTCCCGTTCTTCAGGGCAGAAGCTGACTTGCATGTTTAGCATTCGGCGAAGAAACTGTTTTATTCTGGTGACATTCGCCGAAATGGCCGAAGTTCGGCTGTTTCTGGTGACAAGCGTCTGCCTGAGCCCCTCGATACCGAGCTGAGAGGCCTCGCAAAGCTGCAGCCTGGGGAGTGCAGCCGGCAGCAGCTGTGAGGCTGCTCATTCATCCTCTCCCACAAATGCCAGACGATAGGCAAGACTGTGAGAGTGGGTTGTATAAAACGTGGGGGTTTAAAGTAATTCAGTTTGCACATTAAGTCTGCCAAATTTTACGGAAGAAACATTGTGGTCAAAATCCCCTGTTTCCGCACGCAGACAGGCGGTGGCTCACACCCTGCACGCGTGTGACACCGGCACATGGCAGCTCACACCAAACACACCGAGGGTCCGAGACCCTCCGCTGGTGTAAATGGGGCGCTGCCCGCATGGTTTGGGGTGCAGAGCTCCAAAGGTCCAGCTCCTGCTCACGCCGGGGAAGTCGCACACCGAGGGAACAGCACGGGCTGTGTTGCTACGTGTTTTAATACGAAACTGCTGTAGAACCAGGGAGATGGAAGTACAGAAGAATAAGCCTTAGACCTTGAAAGAGGTGCAAGCGTCTTTCCATTCATAAGCACAGTGGTGCATGAACAACCACGGCTGAGATGGAAATTTAAGAATTCGAGTTATTAAAATTTATCCTACAAACTCTGCCCAAGAAGAGCCAGTGTTTGTGCACGTGCATTTTGTTTCATTTCAGCCAGTACCTAGGTAGGTGCACATGAGGGATTGCATCCTCTGTGTTACTTATCTCTGAGGGAAAAGGCTGGACAGGTGCCCTGTCTCCAGCAGGGCCATGGCAGCACAGGCTGCGGCAGCGATTTCCCTCTGCTACATGGGTCTGAGCAGGCGATTCATTTGGAGCTCTGCATGACCCTCACTCCCAAAGATGAGCCCAGCAAATGTCCCCAGCGGCTCGTGATAATGAGACTGCTCATATCAGGCCGAGCTCCAGGTGCTGTCGCATAACCAGCGTGACAGCGTTCCTGTGGGACACGGTCACAGCCAGCAATCCGGCAGGGAAAGTTGGTGGCCTACTTTACTTTCTTCAGCCACCCCATTTCTGGGATAATCCTTGTTTTAGTGCAAACAGTGGCTTGGCTAACCTCATTTCTGGAAAGGTTTCAGAGTGCAATGATGTGCATGGGAAAGGAGGGTGAAAAATCTCCTTCTGCAAGTAAATTGTTTAAGGACTGCATTGATACTTCAGTAAATAAATCAGGGCTGCCTGCTTTGTGGCATGCAACAAGTCTTCAAACAGTGATGAAAGAATATGCAGGTATAAACAGAAAACTTAATTAATAATTTTAAATCTCAATCAGTTATAACAAGTTAATAAGTTAGGTGTACAATATAAGATAATGGGTTTTACCTTGCAAATAAGAAAGTGCATGTCATGATGAGTAACTTTTAAACCACCGTAATGTGTGTACCCAGTCACAACCTAGAGAGACCTAATCAAAACTGTTCAGGTGGAATATTTTTTTCTGTCAGAAGGTTCTAGGGCATGGAAAATGGAGACATGATGATTTCAACAAACTTTAATATTCATAGGACAAAAAAATCAAAATGCAAACAGGAAGGTGTTTGTTCTTTCCAACATTTTCTTTTTCAAATCTATTTTATTAAATTTTCTTTGTATATATCACGTAGAACAAATATTGTGTTAATTTTATATTTAAAATTTTTATTTGTTTGTAGCCTAACATAGCTAAAAATAAAGAAAGGGCATATAGCCTGAAGGCATCAAAATAGAGTCATGATGACTGAATATTTTTTTCTTTTGCATTGAAGGGCATTTCAGACTTTTAATTTTATCCTGCCTTTTACTGACTTCTTAGCATAGAATTTTCTTTAGGGTGACAATTCAGCTTCAACCAGCTGTAGAGTGAGAGTGAACATTTTTCTTTAAAGACCTGAGTCCAAATGGTTGTTTAAAGTGCGAGTATGAAGTAGTTTGGTGATGTTGCAGTAATGTCGGGTTACCATCTGCCACATTATTTCTGGGATCTGCTTGATTGATTCGTAGCAAATCACTTCCTGCAAGCATTATTTGCAAAACTTTATTATGGGCAAAGGCTATTTCTGTGTTTGTGAGCCATCGTTACCGGGGAGCATTTCATTACCAAGTGATGACATTCTGTAAAATATGGACAAATGCCAACACCACTTCTTGACAATGGGTCGGCTGAGTGCATCTTGCTCAGCAGCCCCCAACAGATGTCAGCCCTAAATTTGTCAGTGGTGCAACAGTAGCCCATGTTCTGACATCCTTCAACACATTGGGTGCTCTGCTGACAAAAATTCACTGAAACCCCAAGAAGACTGATGGTTAGGAAATAATTTCTCCAGACCTAAGTGGGCAGGTTGAGCAATGACTTGGTCACTTTGCCTGGCCTGGATAGTTCCTGCTGCTTCTCCCATGCTGAGCACCAAGGCACAAAGTACAGCTGGAGCAAACCTGGACACAACTGCATGAGGGTCAGGAGTCCACAGTGTGTTCCCAGGTGTTCCAGCAGACTTGCCTTATGACCAGAATGTATCCATTCACATTCCTGTTCCTTGCTTTCTCCTTTTGTAAAATGAAAATCCGAATTTTAAAAAGCATTCCTACTGTTTATGCACCAAGCAGAAGTGTGAAATGTCATTGCAATCAGAACAAATACATGCTCTGTCAATGTGCCATAAAAGGTTTAACTGTGGTGCTTATTTAGGTCCTGATCTTATGAGGATTTAAACCCACTTATGAATGAGAGTAGCCCTGTAGAAGACTAGATTACACATGCACTTAAGTGTTATCAGATTGAAGTCGTAGAACAATAATCACAAAAGGTACTTAATCACCTTTAAATTACAGTGTTCCTAATTTAGCTAATGTTATTCCCCAAGGAAAAATTGCCTCATCTAGCTTACAATCAAGAAAGAATCAAGGGCTGTTCCTTCAAGTGGTTGACAGTTCAAAAAGAGAGATGATTTTAAAAGAATAGGTTGCTAAAGGCTGAACTATATAATTGAATTATCTCTTTAAGAAATTGATGCAAATTAATATTATAATACTCCATTTTATTGCCTCAGAATCTTTCATCATTGAGCCTTCATAAAATATATCAATAAACTTGAGAAGCAAATGAATACTTTCTTTTTTTCTGAAACCAGTGTATTCTGTCCCCATTTGAGGCTTTCTAATAATGATTTATATTTTGAAGGATGATGGTGTTTTCCTATTTATAGATTAAGAAAAAAGAGCCCAAGAGCTTCCAAGAAATGGAGTCTCTCACATCCCTCCAGTCCTCAAGGTGCTCACAGGGTACAGTCCTGCTCTGTCCGTGGAAGCAGATGATCTCACTTTGCAGTGCCTTATTGGACCGAGAGGTAGGATAGCAGGCAACACAGCCAGAAGGATGACAAAAGGAATTGATGAAAAATGGAGGAAACCAAACAGAATCCATTTGACACAGCTGTCCCAACAGCATTATAAATATTATATTATTCACTGGCCATACATAGAGGTGAAGGGTAATTCCCTTTTTTTTCATGAGTGTGTGTTTACAGTCTGCTGTTTCAGAACAGGAGAAATAACAATGCTGTGGTTCCCCAGCCTTCTCTGAGTTATTTTATGTCATACATTGTTTTCAAATTACCAAGTCGCATTGCTGTAGTGGGGATACCTCTGCAATTGTTTCTGCTTGCTGTGTGCTGGCAAAATAACAGCTGTTATTGCTTTACCAGGATTGATTTCCATAGAACAGCTCCATCTAAAGCCTACCTACAGGCAACAACTCTGCAGCAAAATATCAATGCAGTCTCATTTTCAGCTTTTCTCAGAAGGAAAAAAAGTATTTTCAGCAAAGTTCAACATGGGATGCCATTTATTCAGGGCACATAGAGGACAAGATGCCTATTTTTAAAGGAATAAACTTGTCTTCCATTTCCCCCTCACCAACAAACAGGGAAAAAATGTCCTGCCCCCAGGTATCTCTGTGCAAGGCACAAAATCTGAAAATTGGGGTTTGTGTATTATATCAAGGGCTTTACAGAGAGGCCACATTTTGCAGTAGTGGGAAGGTGGGATGTCTTTGCTCACATGTGCCATCTGAGGTTGGCAGATTCAGAAAGGGAGCTCAGGTCTGTCATGTCCATCCAAGCAATGTTCCCATCATTGCTTTTAAATCTCCTCCATTATCACCCTCAGTAAAAGGCCAAGGGGGTCTCATGGCCAGGGTTACGTGGGTGTTCTCATCCCGGGCAAGTCTAGAGTAGCACCGACAGTGTATTTCCACAGTCACCTCCCATCCAAGTCCTCCTTCCTGCACTGTCCGTATCACCAGCACCAGCTCAGGCACCCATGGCACCTGATTTGGCTGAAAACTAAGCCTACAAGGAAAGATCATTTTGGTCCAGAGAACCACCCTGCCTCTTTGTGTTTCACAAAGAAAAGGCAGCTCATATAACCCTTCCTGTGCTCATTCCCCAGTAGATACCTTCTTGTTTCTCATCTGCAGCCAACACAGGTTTAGGAATTGTTAATCTGAACCCTTGTTCAAACTGGCTTCATCACCTTATATCAGGTTCTGGCATGGACACACTCACTCCACAAAACCAGAACTCCCTTTTAGATTTTAAAGCTGTTCAGCTGACACATCTTGAAGTCATGCCCTAAATTAACTAAATACAATTTCCTGAGTGCACCTGTGTAGTCAAGCAGTAAGTTAAAAAAAAAAAATCAGGTTATACTTGCGGTTACACACATGTGTAAATGCTCTGAAGAAATAAAGACTATAATAGGTGTCACTTTTGCAAATATCTCATGTCCTCATCTTCAGAGTAACATCAACTTTGACTTCAGGATAATTACACATATGTATCAAGTTGCCTGTTGGACTCTATCACCAGCATATATATTAATCCAAGCCTTTGCTGGCCATTTCTCCTTTCAGATGTTATATAAATCAATCTGAGCTCTTCTGTACTTCCTATCAAGCAATAATTTTTAGTAAATCACTACTCCCAAAATCTCCGAGATCTGTATTTATTGGTATGCACAGAAGTCAGTTCATTGAACCACCTCAGGACATGGTCATGTGAAACATAATGCAACACTTTCTCCTACAAAAGAAAATATTATTTTTTGCCAGTTCATAAATCCAGCTTTTGAAACAAGCACTACATTCACAAAGAAATGGCTTAGGAAAAAAAAAAAAAAAACAAACTTAATTCAATGGGCAGACTCCCAACTCTGTGTAACTGGGGAATAGTCAGGCTTTTTTCCTCCTATCTCTGTAGTTCTGTTTAGTTTTTGAAATTCTGAGGAAAAGAGCACTAATCCTCTTTTCCAGACCTAGACACCTGGGATATCAGGAAGAAGAAATTGTTAGGCAGAGGTCTCTGCTGTGAGACCAATTTAAAATTCTGCTGCAAACTCTGTGGCCAGAAAGCATTTTGGGGACATCAGATCATGCTGACAGCCTGCTAGAGTACACTTTCTTAAAAGAAGAAAAAGAAATAGAGGGATTAGAAACAAGAGTTGCCCTTCCAATGAATCAAAGAAGATGGACAAAAAGAAAAATCTAGTCTACTGATCCAGATAATACAGGCAGACTAGCATGTACTGGAATTTGGGACTAAAACCAATGAGAGCTGACATGAGGACATACTGCAGGAAAGGACAAGCACAGCCATGAATGGTGCCATTGTGTGACTATTTTAATTAATTTTTGTAATTAAGCCAAAGCTCTAATTTACCACATCCCAAAAGTAAATAGAAAAGGTTATGACCTTAATTGCAGAGGTGGGGAAAGAAAACCTAATTGTTGAGTAGTGTGCTATCACTCATTACTGCAATTGGATAGATACAGTTGGTGTGTTACTATGAATAGTGCAGATTCAACAATCAAAATAGTGGGTAGTCACAGCTTCATTCCCTCTTCCCTTCATCTTCTTTCCAAGCCTTTGATTAGCAACATTTTGTACCAGTTTTACCACGTGAATTACAATACTCCTGACTCCACAAGACTCTGACTTAACATGTCTGGGAACATAATAGCCTTTATTTTCTTAGTAAGCAGATGTGTGAAGCCTCAGGATGCAGAGATTACAGGAGGTCCTCCCTGCCTTCTTATTTTCTGCTAACCCCTCATGGATATGTACCTATGCAGGAGCTAGTGATGGACAGACAGTTTTTCAATGTAACATGTCTACAATGTGAAAAAAGTACAAAGTACATCTCTGTAACCATGGCCACTAAATAAATACAATTAAATGTGCATTATATGCCGTTCAGAACATGTCTCTGTATCACTCAGACTGGGAACAACCATCCCTGCACTTAATTTAGGAGGTCATCTCTATGGACCAAGGCAAAAGTGCAGGGACACGTCTGAGATCGGTGTGAATCCTTATGCCTTGTCAAACGCTGTACGTCTGTGTGTCCACATAAAAAGAGTACAATACTATTTACTTACTAAATTAAGTGTTTTCTGCTCCAGATCTTTTTGTCTTTTGCCCTATATTGTCAGTTTGAAGAGGAAATTATCCAGCACCAGAATATGAAGGATTTAAGCAGAAATGTTCATTTTAAAAAATGCTATTCTAGCAAGTTCTGCTATGGCAGAAACAAAGGAGTGATCTGCATCAGGCTGACTAGTTCAGACAAAGCATACCAGTATTAGGATGAATATTATTAGATAAACACCTATAATGTGGCAGCTGTCATCCAAAATTCCAGTGGTAAATAGCTACTTCCTCAAAATCCTTGTGTTAATATCCACCCTCCTTTCAAGCATATGCAGAAGCAGCTGCTGTTATTCTAGAAACACAAACATTTCTTCTGGCCTTGACCTTTCCTCAATATTACTGCTGAAAATAAGGCACTTCTATATTGTGTCTTTAAACATTGAGTGGCAAGGCAGGTTAGTTAGCTGGTTGGCATCACATTTTACCAGTTTACGTCCTGAGCACAAAACTTGATGTATTCTGCCAGGAATCAAGATCATCCGAAAAACTCTCCTGGTGCTTTCAACATCTGGGGTTTCAAAAACCTCCTGAATGACTTCCTAAACTTTGGTTAGTACAGGGGAATAACAGATCTTCCCTCTTCTGTGGCTGTCAAATCAAGAGTGAACTACCTTTTTTGAAGGACATGTTTTAACAAAACACAAATCAGCACAAATCCTGATGGCCAGTGCTACCTGACAGGATGATCTAACAGTGCCATTTGACTTTGAAGGCTGTGGCTGTGTGAATCAACCGCTAACAAAGGGTTTAGCACAAATCTTGAGAGACAGCTGCCAGCCTTACTGATGATCAGGGATGATATATAAGGAAAGCACTGATCCTTTCATGCTCCTGTCCCAGTGGGTTGAAGCATAGAAGCAGAAAGGAGAAAGATCCCATGATACATGATCTATGTATGCCCAGTGGGCAGTGTGCTGGTCTCCAAAGCTGTATCTCTTCTGAGGGCACTACAGCTGTCAGCAAAGGTAATGTCTCTCATTAGGCCAAGCAGGATATTTGGAAAAAGTAGCCAAATGTTTGAATGCATGAATGAGCTTTTCCTAAAACCTGCCTGAAACACAACGATCTTCAAAGCTAAATGAGGACATTAAAAATACAAAAAATTGTCTCCAGGTAACCTGTGGCATTGCTCTCGTGAGTAGAAAAGCAAAATGTTGTTTCTTAGAGAAGAGCTTCCACATGAGGTTTAGTTAGAGTGGCAAATACCCTCCCTGTATATGTGGATACTTGGTTGACATCCACATCTTTTGGCCTTTTGTAGCCGAATCCCATGGCAACGCTGATTTCCCAGCCTGAGCTCTGCTGAGCAGGGATGGGTGAGCGGAGCCGACGGGTGTTAGTTCCAGCTGACAGAGGCTGCAGCATGGGGTTCCCTCCTGCAAATGCTGCTTGAAAGGGGGACCAGATTTTACATCCCTTCAGTTACAAAAGGAGCCCTTGGCTCTACTGCCAAGGCTGGCCTTCAGCTCTGTCGGTCTCAGTCATCTGCGAAGAATTGCTGCACGCTGACCCAGATACTCCATCAGCTCTGCTGCAGCGCTGGCTCAGCGACGGGGCTGCCATTTCCCCAGTCTCTGCTCTGCCCTATGTCCTGCCTCGGAGGTTAAATTTAAAAAAAAAAAAAAAAAAGAGGGACAAATTAATGTTAATCAGAATAGCATTTTCCTCCAATGATTCTTCTGCAAAACAGAGTTTCCCAGGGAAATCTGTTGCCTTAATTTTCCCCTGCTGTTCGCCTTCCCTGACATCTCACTATGCTGCTTTAACTCAGGAATCCTGACACATTTCTAACATACGCTGTCCTTAAGAGAAGAGAAATGTGCCATCTCCACTCTGTGCTTTCCTTGCATCTCCTCCATGTGTGCCACAGTATGTCAACAGAGAGTAGGGAGAGCAATTTATGAGCTAAAGAGGGGAGCCCGGAGCAAGGGCAAGCCTAGGCCCCTGACAGCAGCCACCTGAGATGTTCCCGTTGCACTCCAGGGGTGTATTGTTAACAGGGCACTCAGTCCAGCATGTGAGGCTGCACCTTGAGTCCTGTGTCCAGTTCTGGGCCCCTCACTTCAAGACATCGAAGTGCCGGAGTGTGTCCAGAGAAGGGCAACAGAGCTGGTGAGGGGTCTGGAGAGCAAGTCACACCAGGAGCAGCTGAGGGAGCTGGGGTTGTTTAGCCTGGATCAAAGGAGGCTTAGGAGAGACCTTATTGCTACAACTTCCTGTAGGAGTGGCCAGGTGGTGGCTGGGCTCTTCTCCTAGGCAATGAGTGGCAAGATAAGAGGACATAGTGTCAAGATGTGTCAGGGGAGATTCAGGTTGGACAGCAGGAAGAACTTCATGGAAAGGGTTGTTAAGCATTGGATTGGGCTGCCAAGAGAAGTGGTGGAGGCACCATTGCTGGAAGTGTTCAAGAAATGACTGGATGTGGCAGTGCTATGGTTTATTTGACAAGGTGGTGATGTCAAAGGTTAGACTTGATTACCTTGGAGGTCTTTTCCAACCTTAATGCTTCTGACATTATAAGCAGTATAGTGGATAATATTAAAGTGTCTTTATAGCTGCTAGTGTCTACTAGAGAGGAATTGAAAAAAAGCCAAAACCTTTAATTGCCTCTGAAATTTCACTAGAATCAAATTACATTGTCAAATCTAATTTTTTCTATAAAAAAATTAACAGGTATAAAGGTATATGTGGGAACACCAGTAAAGGGGAATGTTCATCTTTGTAGTCTTCCTGTAGAGGACTACAGGGCAACACCAGCAAAAGATCCCAGAACGCAAACCTCCTCCTCCTGGTTTGCTTCGTGTGACAGCATGAGGCCTTGAGAAGACACAGCATCTTGCAGCAGGATGAAGCACGGTGTTGTACTCCATTGCCACCTTGGTAGTACAAGGAGAAGAGCTGCCTCGGCTGGAGACTCCTTGGTTGAACCTGGTTCACTACTGACTGCTCTGAATAAAATCCCTGCGCTCCTTTCTGCGCTGAACCATGTGGGGCCACAGGCTTGGTTCTCTGCTCCTCCATGCCACTTCTGCGTGTCCTGAAATTAATCATTCGGACCAGAGTGCTCACACTCCATCCCTTGGTCTCCTATCTTCATTAGAATGCTGCTGCAGCCTCAGAGGTACCAGCTCCCTCTGTGTGCTGCTGTGGTGGTGTCTATCCAGCAGGATGGACAATGTGGTTTTGGCTTTGTGTTTGATGGCATGAAGTGATGGACTGAGTGTTCAGCCACATATGACAGAAGAAACCACTACTGACAGGTTATCTTGCAGACAAGGTTGTTCAGATAAGTGGGAAGAAAATACTGCAAGGCAGAGCAATAAACATTGTAATCCGCTCAGCAGGATTTGCAGGGCAGTAAGTGAATAATGCAGAAGCCAGGGGAAACAATGCAGCCTTATTCCAAGATATATAAAAATACAACTTGGAAGCCTTAGAATTTCTTAGAATTTAAAAAACCCAATGCTGTAAAGATGACCATCTCGAGAGAAGTAAAGGATTCCCTGACTTCATGAGACATCTTTTCCTAAAAAAGGGGGAAGCCAAATGGAGATGAGTTCTGAGAGCCCTGGCCTATGATCTTTGTCTGCTGCTTTTCTTCTTGAGATAATAAAAATAGCAATGTTTCCTGAAGGGCTCTTGCCAATGGAGGGACTGTGACAAAGACTGGTCTGGGGAAATGTCAGCCTCAGTTTTAACTCAAGCCACTTATTTTTCCTCCCTCGCTGACCTCTGATTAACCTTTGATCTTTCTTCTACATCCACAGTCTTGCCAGGGCCAAATCCTCTAACACAGATTGAAGTCACAGTAACAAAGCTGTGTGGCAGGAGAGAGTGATGGAGAAGCTGTGTGGCAACAGGATTGGGTTTTGAGAATAGATCCCCAAGGAACAAGTGTATACAGGATGTTTTCTCACTCCCTGAAGACTTCAGAGCACTTGTGTGGTTAGGGACAGAGGCTGGACTCCCTCAAAGGAAGACTGACAGCCTTGAAAGCCAGTGCCCAGCTGACTTTTGTGGAGATTGTCAGAAGACAGAGGACACAACGATCTAAAGTCTGGTGCCCCACTACTCTGGGGAAAGGCTTCATGTTGCCCAGTGCCAAACAACTTTATTTCAGCTGAGCAGAACCAAACTGAGGTGAAGCTTGCCCCAGGACAAACAAGTTCAATCTATTGTTTCCCTCTTTCCCACAAAGGGCTCCTGAAGCTGGAAGTTGACTTGCCTTCCCCACCTCTCTGTGCACATTGCAGGGCCCATCTTCCCCAGGCTGAAGAGGCAGACTGTGTAATGTGATCAGAGACCTAGGTCTGGAGGCTGTTTTAAGCAGACATATATGATTTGGCAATATAGACTATATTTGGGTTTTGTGGTTGGTTTTTGGTTTTGTTTTTGTATGTGTTTTTGTTTATCTGGTTTGGTTTGGGTTTTGGGGTTTTTTTGGGTTTTTTTTTAATGTTTTTTGTTGTTTTGGTTTTTTTGTTTGCTTGTTTGTTTTTTGTTGTTGGTTTTTTTTTGAGGGGCAGGGTGTTATTAGAAGCTGTTCTATTCAAATTGTTGAATTGAGTACCTCATTGAAAAGTGTAGATGGTTTACTTCTGCATACAAAATCCACTGCATAGCATTGCAGAGGCACCAGTGGATTAAAAATAAGGTAACATGAGAAGTCAGTGAACTGATTTGTCTGTCACCTGCCATGAGTTTGACTTTCAGTTGAATTCAGCAACTTTATTCTTAAAGGTAGTGAGCTTTCCAAGTAATAAAGTAAATGCAAAGATGGCAAGCATTGCATTTAAAATATTTATCAAGGCTAGCACAATAGATATGTTCCATTCCCCCATTTTTATTTATGAATTTAATGCAGCTAGATGAAGTAATTTTAAAAGGAGCACAGTAATATTCCCTTGCATTAATCACTCATTGATTACCAATGCAATCTGAGTTAGTGGTACGAAACAGGAAATATGCTTCCAGGTTTTGTTATCTCTCTCCCACTGTGATCACTCACTGTGCTTGCTTTCCTTCTCCATCCCATGCCTCCATCACAAGAAAGAAGCTGAGTGTGCCAAGGCGGAATGATGGTTTGTGTCTGTGTTGTGAAACCTGGTCCTCCTGCTCCTCCGTGGACCAAACACAGAGGGCACAGTATGTGCACAGCTGCTGCAGCATATGCTCTTTGAAACATTGTGTCAGTTGTCTCTCTGATATCCCAATAAAACAGAGCTTTTGGAGCATTAATTTTTCAAGATGTGGGTGTTTATTTATACCATTGCCGTCTATGTAATGGCTGAGCCATATTTTGCCAGGTTGCTATTTTATTTCTTCTGTATTCAATGCACTTTCTATTGGTGCTGATGGCCAGTCTCCCACTTACAAATGCTGGGAGGAGGGACTGTCTATTGTGATAACAGCATATTGTATGTGAAATCTGATAATGAGGATTTTGTAGATATGGCACTGCATTATTTAATTAATTTAATGTCCATGCCTTGATCTGCATTAAGACTCTGAACTTAATGTAGTCCTTGAAACAAAAGCAGACTTTATAAAATTATTTTCTGCAATGTCCAAAATAGAGAAAGAAAAAAGAAAAAGGGATGGTTTATATGCCAGGGGCTCCTGCATTTCACAAGTGACAGGAGAATTTCTGCCTCTAGAGACACTGAGGGTTTTATCTCCAGGTGGGAGCTGGGAGGCAGGAGCAGGTGTCTCTCCCATTGGCAAGCTCTGTGAAAGCCTGCATCCACCTCTGAGCAGAGAGCTCAGCAGGCGCTCCTGTGGTCCACAAATCGTTGCCAGCTGTCAAAGTGAAATGGTTCAGCAGTGAGTCTCCCGGGCTGCATTCTGGCCAAAATTCAATTGGACTACAAACCAATTGCTCCAGCCTGTCCCAGAAGCAGGAAATCACCGTCAGCTGGCTGGTGGGATCTGCTCACAGTGACGGACAGTGCTGCTGCTCACCTGCTGCAATGTGTCTGCAGGAGCTCGCTGGGAGCAGTGGCTCTCTTTGCTGGTCTTATGAATGCAGCACTCCCTCCTTCCCCAGGCTGGGGGAATGATGACTTCCTGGGAAAAAAATAGATTAAAAAAAGATAAAATGGGAGGAGAGGCAAGGTGTACTGCTACAAGCAGCTTTCTCCGATGGGTGATTTCCTGGCAAAACATCCTCTGAAACTCCAGCCACCAGATTCTCTCAAAGCACTACCATTCTGACTGAAATAGCAAATAGCTTTCACCAAAATAAGAAAATTGCTTTTATTTCACATACAGTTTGGCTGTCAACAGCTTGGCTGTAGATTGACTCTGGAATCAAATCAGAGACCTTGCCAATTCTACAGGTAGCAAGGCCATCTAATCACAGTTTGTAATCAATAATATTTTGAAAAGGAGAAAGAAGTTACCTGTTCGGGGACTAAGTCATGCTCTGATTATTTGTAATTAAAGGTAAGACATTCATGAGAAACAGACTGTCGTAGATAGAGCTTGTCATGTTTCTTCCCTCTTCAGCACTGACTGCCTACAACACACTGAGAGATTTGGTGATGAGTCTTAGGTACCTCAGCAAAAGCCCCACTTCAGCTCATTTGTAAGCTGGACCTTAGCAGGACTCACTTGAAAGAAGAAGTCATTGCCTTTTCTTCACTTGTGGGTGCAGTGAAGTCATCACATTTCTGTCTTGTCAACCTTTTATGACTAAGTATAAAGGTGAACAAGAAAGCAGGATGCTGTTAAGTTGTTGGCTGATCCCACGGAGCAAGAAGTGCCAGCAGTGGAGCATTACCAGGCTCAGGCTGCCCATGGGCTCCTCTGCTTTGAAGGCATGAGACCTGTAGGAGCAAAAGGAAGAAGAGAGCACAGAGATGTGGACTTCTGAGGGTAATCAGGAGCATCTTCCTATGAAAGAGATGAGGGAAGGAACCTTTGATTCCTCTTTCTCCAACATGCCTTCACTTCCCTTTTTTTCTCTCTATTTATAGTTCCATGGGGAAAACATTGCTATTAAATTAAAGCTCCAGCAACTTAAAATATTCATAGGGATTCTTTTGGGGAAATCTTGGCTCTGGTGAAGTCAACAGGAGTTTTGGAATCAACTTCAATGGTGCCTGAATTTCACCTTGTTTTAATACTGTCCTAAAACACTTCCAGGGCTGTAAAAAAACTACTGCCTGCTCAATGCTGACCTTTCTATCACAGCTGAACGGAGCCTGGTACCCTCCTGTGAAATTCACCATTCTTTTGTGATAAAGCACATCCTTCTCTCAAGGGATAACAACAAATAAATACCCCCTACTCATCCTGAAAATGTGATCAACAGTGTCATATATCAGTGGGCACCATGAACAGACCTTTGTAGCTTCAGTGGGAAACTGTTAGAAATCACATGTTGCTGCAGAGGTTGTTTATTTGAGGGACAACTGGAATATTCCAGTGATCCAGATTTAGTTGTTTTTGGTGTCCCTTTCCATAGGGAGTTGGCAACATATTTAAATTCGGGGGATCATGACTAGTTATTCAAGTTTTGCTCTGCTGGATTTGGGCTGTGTATATTTTGGAAACACTGTCTGCTCTGAGCAGCAGATAGCATGATGCCACAGCCCACATCAGTGAAAAGCTCTTGTGATTACTAATTTTTCGTCTTCCATGTTCAGAGAAGGCTCTGCTCGTTTCTCCCTCTCTATTTTATTGTCAATGTGAAATGCTTTAAAAATGCCATTAAGGAATGTGTCGCTATATTTCACTTTGTATGCTCTTTCCAACAGCAGTGTAGCTCTGAATCTACAATATAATTCTGATGATTGAAAAAGTACAAGCATTTTCTTTTTGCTAAGTGTAAGTCTGGGTCTATTGACAACAGGCTTCTACTGTAATGTGCAGAGCCCATGTTTGCATAAATGCACAGCAATTTTGATCCGATTGGCCTGATTTTTCAAGGTACCTGAATATCTGAGGATCTTGAACTGAAGACTTAAAAAGTCTTCAACTTCTCAGCAAATGAGACCAGACACTGGCGATTCAAAAGCTAGATCCAAAGAAGGAACCACCCAAATTTGTGAAGCCCAATGGCATTATCTTTTTCCTTACCCCCCTCTTTGCCTTTCCCATTCTGAGAAGAACTCAGACTGATTTCTTCATTTCCACTCTACCTTTCAAAAGCACTTCTGGAACATTTGTTTCACCATCCTCAAAGGGGCCTGGGATCAGGAAGTGTATCAGCAGCAAGGGGTGACTCAGCAGTGAGAAGTGGTTTTCAGCCAAAGCTGCCTCCCACGGCGACTCTGAGAGGGAGTAACCAGCCCGTGTGTGCAAACACGTTGGCTCAGCGAGACGGGATGGCAGCTCCTCACACAGTATCTGCCTCCTCTGTCAGTCTCTCATGTGTGCCCACGTAGCACCATCCTCAGCAGCCAGGCACCCAGAGTGGATGTCCCCTTGCAATCCTTTCCCAGCCTGCAGCAGAGGATCCCTCGCCTGCCTCTTTTCCGTCTCACAGCTTGCCTGGCACCTGTGTCTCTCTGCAGACCTCAGCTCTAGTAGGGGACAGCAGCATTTTGAGAAGCCCCTGAGAGAAGATGGGACTGTAGCTTTTATACAGTTTATACTCAAAGATGATGTGATGAAGTGAGGTTGCCCTCTGCACTGGTTTGTCACCCCCAAGCCCAGCCTCAGGTTTGGCTGTGTGCTGTGGTGACAAGACCACAGAGGGACTGGGAACAGACTGGCTGTGCAGGAGCAGGATGCTCAGAGACATCCCCACCTCTGCTGTGGACTCACCGCATGAGGCTATAGGGGCAGGTATCTTCTCTGTTCTCTGTATTTAAAGGCTAAAAAAGGAACTCGCACCTACCAAGATTAAAATAACTCAAGAGCCTGGTCTGTGTCTTATTAAGTGAGCATTGCCAGAAAGGAAGAGAAAAAATAAACTGGGAAATAAACTCTTTCACTGGTTTCATCCCACTGCTGTCTAGTTCCCACAACCCCCACCTGCCTCCCTGGGCCCCTGTATATCTCTTAGTACAAGCAACAAATTTGGTTGTTCTACTGAGAGACAGAATTCTGGTGCAATGCATAGGGAACCCTATAATGTAGCTGACAGTTAAGTGAGAATTTCATTAAAAACACTTTTGAAAGACAGAGAAGGTGGATGGTGAACCAAAGGCTAGAACAGAGGGGCTCCTGCTCACTAAAACTACTTTGGTGTCTTCAATAGGAGTCACACTGGGTGTGGAGTCTCAGACATTTTGTAGACCTCAGCCCTCCACTGTTGAGACCAATGCTGGAGGAGGATGGTTTTGAAGTCCCTTTCAGGCAGTTTTTGGCCAGAGAAATGTATGCATCCAAGATGCTAGAGACTATTAGAGTTATTTTTGGTAGCACAGTTCATTAAAAAACGTCCTTGGTGACACAGTTACTTTGTTCTGTGAGTTATAACATCAGAATAAACGTTTCCCTGCATTGGGAAAGGCTGAGTACTCTCTACTATATTCACAATGAGTAGCACCAAAATTGTGACCCTGAGGAGCTACAAAGCTTTTGTCAAATAGGAGTAAAATGTTCAAAGCCTAAAGCCTAGCTTCCACTCCCGGGAGAAGCACCAGTAGTGTGCTGTATGCTTCAGGATTCTGCTGTGCTCCTTCCAGGTGCTGGCTTGCTCCAGCTGATCTCCAGCAGATGATGTCCTGAGTTTAGTATCTGGAGTCTGTGGAGTTGGCAAGGCAAGCAGAACACTTGCAAATTGTTGGGGAGAGAAGAGATCCTTCAGCACACCCTCTTACTCTGATTTCCATCACAACCACTCACTTCTCACATGCTGCTCCTGCTTGGCCACACTGGCCCATTGCTGCAAAAACAGTGTCTGGTGGTGAAACATTTTTTTAGTGGTGAGAAACAGAATCCTTTGCCACTTGCATCAAGAAATTCCTACAGCATAAGTCTACGTGCTGCGTTTTTCCTCTGTTTACACAACCTATAACTATTTTTAGCTAGGCAAGGACTTTTCATTGCTTACCTCTGCTTATTTTCAAAAACTTTAACATGTAGTATCATATTACTCCTAATTATTTAGTGTTGTTTTTGTCCCCTATTCCCTTCATTCCTTGCCCCCTCTCCTCAGTGAATCCTAACCCATGATCTCCTTCCCAACAGGCATAGGCTGGTTTCAGCATGTCTGTTCCACTCTGATTTAGCCTAGCCCCTTCCCCCAACACAAAAATAAGAAACCCTTCTCACAATACCCAGTCATTATTGCTAGTGGCTTATTTCCAGCTCTTAAACTTACAAACCTATTTATAGCTCGAAATATTTGAAAAGAAATCATTATGGGAATACATTTGTGAATGTAGAACATGGATCTGATTCTGGGAATTTCTTTATGCAATTACTTAGTGTAAATAACAATATTTGACACCTGCTTTCCTCTCCCATTGAAATCTCAAAGCTGTTTACATCTATGAATCCACTGAGCCTGAGTGCTGCAGAGAGAGGAACCGTTCATGAGGATCTAACCACAGGTTCTGATCTACTGATGTTATTTTTCTTTTAAATTCACTGACTTGCTCTTGCTCTGTCTGTGACCCCACTCACGCTCCTCCTCACTTCAGGGGCTGAAGCATGGGTGAATTAGACCTTCACAGATTTGAATTACATCAAAAATACTGCACTACAGCCCTAAATGGTGACATTCAATGGAGACCCTGAGCTCCTTGCTTTATTCTAAGCCATTAAGCATCATCATTCATCTATAAAATACAGCACAGTTACACACTGATGCAGAGATTATTTTTTTCCTATTTCTTCATTTCCCTTCACTATTAATGTAATGTGAATGTCATTCACATTGTGAGTGTGAGGTTAAGGAGCTCCATCCTAGTGTGCTCTGCTGTGACAGCCTTAATACACTTTTTGTGCAAATTATGTTTTGCTTTTTTCCTTCGGTTCTGATGAAAAACTGCAAACTTGCAGTTAGTGTATGAAAACCAGTGCTAAGTTGAAAAGTTCATGCATTACTCATGGGACTGAACTTCAAAACCAGAATTTCTCTTCTGGATCATATTTCTACACAGGGAAATCAAGACTCAAGTTAACAGTGACAAACCCCAAACAGGACTCAAACTAAGAACACAGCCACATGAGCTTATCATGACTCTTTTATTCTCAAATTCATATTTTTCCATTTCCCTGTCCCCTTTCAGACCTAAGTGTCACTTGGCTGCAGTTCACTAAAGCTCGGCTCTGTTGTGGGCCTGTTCACAGTTTCTTTCCATGGAGGCCAATGTTACAAAGACAATCATGTTGATTTAACCAAGCAAAACCATCCACCTGCACCTGATACAGCCCAACAGCTGGTGAAAGTACAGCAAGGCCAGCTATTTCAAGCACTAGATGAGTTCTTTTGTAACTTTTTTTAACAAAGTATTTTGTTTAAACTTCAATCCCATGTTCCCAAAAAGTGTCCTTTCGTGGAAGGGTTGATTTGCTTGGGAAAATTTATTCTTGCTGTGAATCATCCTTTTCCTTGAATCTTTACTGTGAGCCTTGACAAATGTTTCAAAGTCCATTCCATTTTCCCTGGGCAGTCATCAACATGCAGATCAGAGGCCTCATTCTGAAGACTTCTGGCCATGTTCGGGCAGAACTGTGAGTTCAGAACTCCTCTATTACACAGATTATTACATAGATCGCTCGTACCCAGAGGTGTGCCTAAAAGATACACCTCAGCGATATGTCCACTGGAAAAAAAGGCAAAAATTAGCCTCTTTATGAAAGATATTTTAATCTAAGTCAAAGTATTAGGCCTCATCTATGAGAATTCAAGTGTATTGCTGTTTTTCAGTACCTTCTGGGTGAGGGATGTAACATAGTGGTAAAGGGGGAACACAGGGAGTGAGGCAAAGGATGGGGAGAGGACTTAGAACCACAATTCTGTACTGCATCAGGAGGTGTGACTTGGGATGAGACCAGAAATGCCTGTGTAGACATCAAGCACTAAACTTCATCAGATTCCACAGAGGTTTTCTTCTACTTGTTTGCAAAGCTAGCTTCACCTAGTTGGTCTTCTCACAGCTCATGTAATGAGATGGATTAAAAGCCCTCTTATTTTTTACTCCTTCAGTCTGTGCAAGGCACAGTCACTTTGAAACCATGATGGACTTGGCAAAAAGACTTACTGAGATTCTTTAATATTCTTCCTTGTTATGTTCACTGGGCTGTGTTTACATGTTTTTGCCCACAGCTTGTGCACCATCACTTTTTATACACCTGAAATATGCCTACACTTAGACTGAGTATTCAGAGCTTTTTGGTATCCTTTTGCGTCTCATCCTCCATCCTTGGCCCAGATACATCTCCTTTACACCTTAACAGATATTCGGTGGAGCAGAAACCTGTTGGCTCTGTGGAGGTGCCAGCTGCTCATTAGGGTGTAAAAAAATTACAGCTCAGAACGGGGCCAAGTAGCTGATGAATAGCACTGGTGGGTGCCAATTCACTGATGGCTGTGGGGCTGTTGGCCTCTCCTGGCTGACCTGTGCTGAGGAGCTAGCACCAGTGCTCATCCTTGGGTCCTGGGGCCAGCTGGCATCATCTGGCCATCTCCCTGCTTTCAGCTTTACTTCCCAAACAACTTTACAGACTTCTACTATTACTGTTAGTCCCTGGTCCAGGCTAACTCCTGAACCTCTGCTGAGGAGATTGCTGGTTACCCTGGGCCATGGTCATGGCCAAGACCACGCCCGAGTTTCACAGTGTTGATGTTCCAGTATTTGACCCTGCTCCCCAGTACTTTCTATGCCAAATGAGTGCTGATTTGCTTTGTGGTGTAGCAATATCTTATTTCCAGACATGAAGGATTTTGTTTGGTTGGTGCTAACTTCCATGAATCCCCTCATTGTATCCCACTTTTCAGTGCATGTGTCCCTTGGCATATCTGCAGCAACACTATGTGCGTATCTTCACTACAATTAAGAAGTGGCAGCAGTATTGTAGAGATACAACAGAAATCTCTGGTTTAAAGTAATCACAAACCATAGTTCACTAATTTCCCTTATTTATTCACAGCAAGATAAACCAATCCCTGCTGAATCCCTGCTGAATCCCAGGCTGCACATCCATCTGGTATTTCTGCAAGATAGACACATCCTGTGCCCCAGGCCTTCCAAAGTTTTAAGAGCCTGGAGAATCAGATCCTAAATAGCTCACTAAAGGTCATGAGGAAAGTCTGAACGGGATGTGGAAACAGCTCTTCCAAGAAAAAAGCCATCCCAGCAGTCCCTGGAGCACATTCTTCTCAAATTTAATAGGTGATGGGACCTCATGAGGTGATGGCCTCATGAGATCCCATGTGGTATACTGCATCCAGCTCTAGGTCTCTCAGCACAAGAAAGATATGGACCTGTTGCAATGACTTCAGATGAGGATCATGAAGATGATCAGCGGGCTTGTATGAAGACAGGCTGAGAGAGCTGGGGTTGTACAGTCTGGAGAACTGAAGGCTCCAGGGAGACCTTACAGCATCTTCCAGTATGTAAAGGGGCTGCAAGAGGGCTGGAGAGGGACATTTTAACAAAGGCATAGAACAAGAGGGAATGGCTTTAAACTGCAAGAGGGTAGATCCAGATTAGGTATTAGTAAGAAACTCTTTACTGTGAGGCACTGGTCCAGGTTGCCCAAAGAAGGTTGATTCTCCATCCGTGGCAGTGCTCAAGGCCAGGTTGGATGGGGCTCAGAGCAACCTGGTCTAGTGGAAGATGTCTCTGCCCATATTTGGAGGAGTTGGAACTAGATAATCTTTGAGGTCCCTTCCAACCCATGTTTATGTCCCTTAAATTTTTTTCACTCTGTAAAAATACTTACACTTGTATGGAGAAAGAGAATTATGAATGAATTCATAATTAAGGAGGAACTTTAATTCATACAGGCCAGAGTCATAGCTCCAAAAGTAGTCAGAAAGCAAATCCCAAGGGAAGAGAAGAAGCCCCATAGGGCAGAAGAATGCTCATTCAATGGTCCAAAGGTCTTGGTTGTATGTGCATTCATATATTACAACTCAAAGGTGAGTAAAACAACTCCCATGACAGTGATATACTGGAGAAGACTGAAAGAAAATAAAAACACTATAAAACAGAAAGAATGAATGGAAAAGAGCAAGGAAGGCCAGCTGTGCACCCTGCTGTCTGCAAAGAGCTGCTACGAAGGGAAGTCCAACTAATGCTTGGTCACTCTAGCGTGGTAGGTAGGTAGGTACTCCATGTGAAGATGAGAAGTAGCACATGTAGCTCCAGACACAGGAGCACCCTCTGCACCAACTCTGGGTGGCTCTCCAGCATCCAGAGAGGACAGACACACTCAAGGGCAAATCAGGTCTCTTTAGGGACAGCCCTACTAAGTCCTGGAGCAAATCCTGGCAGACGCTTATCACATTCAGTATATAGTGGTTCAATCTGCTTGTATTAAAACGGGGAAAATTAGGATAAGGTAATGGTAAGGCAATCACCTCAATAACAAAAGGTTCACCCCTCACTTCCCCACCTACTAAAATAATATAAAATAATATTTTTATTTTCTACCATGCTTGGATGGTGCTCTTCGGCTGCAGCCACAGAGATATTCAGGCGCCGGCTAGCAGTCTCTGTCAGTGGCCGGGGAGAGCCACGAGAGTGGCTGCCCCAGAGTCTCGGCTAAGACCTACTGGTGGTGGTGTAGACAGCGGTGTGGGTCACGCTGTCACCTCGAGCTACTAGGTATCCAAGATAAAGAAACGAGAGACCGGACACTTGTATGGAAACTAAGGAACGAAAACTCCTCGATGGGTGCAAGGATAAATGTCAACAAAAAAAGGCTTGGCTAGAATTTATAAAGGGTGTGGGTGTAAAGGGGTGTGAACATAAGACAACCAATGCGGGAACACTTAGGGAGGAACACAGAACTTATTACAACCAATGGAAATTACACAGAGGCGGGAAAAGGTCTTAGGGACAAATCAACTACTGAGTAATGGGTGATTGACAAGGAACACTCCAGAAAAAACTGGGGGTGGCCACCGTGATGGACAATGGAGGTGGGTAGTACAACTTGGATTGACAGGGCTATTAGGGAAAACTGGGGAGGAGCAGGGAGACTGGCAGTTTGAGGGACAGGCAAGTGCCGGGAAACTTTGGGGTAAACAACTCGGGAGAAACCAACGTGAGGGACAGAAATGGGGGTACAAGGAACATACCAACTGAACTAACTAACATTAAATAACTAACTTTCATAATAAAACAACTGCAAAAACATATGAAAACGCACTGCCACACTTGGATTCTGGAATCTTTTTCATAATTTAAAATAACCTTTTTATTTTCCACCATGCTTGGATCCTGGGGTCTTATTTCTGCTGTCACATCCAGTTTGCTGAGAGAGGTAGGTTCTGTATCTTAGTCTGAGGTATTATTTTCTGTTTGTTCTTTTGAATGACTTTGCCCAAAGGGGTGATAATAAAAAATGTGAGAGCTGGTGTCAAAATAATTTTTCTGAGCCTGGAACACACGTTTTTTTCATTATTCTTCACATTCTCTTTTATTTGTGTTTTTTCCCTTCTCCACTTACATTCAGTATTAAAGCAAAGTAAAGCACATAGGGCAGAGAAGTCTCTTTTCATATTTCTTTGGTAGCATTGGCCCATTCTCATGTGAATATGTGGGAGCTCTGAACATCCCATCTGGTCTTTATATTTCTGTGATTTATGAAGACACATGATTTTCCATTCACAAGTGCACAAGAGCATGATCATATGACTCCTGCTATTTAGCCAGAGCCAAAAGCTACAGAAGCATCCCAGAAGCAAGCTCATCCAGCACCAAACTGAAAAAAAAAAAAAAAGAGAAATAAAAAATAAATGCTTAATATTGTCACACAGATCAAACAGAACAGATCTTATTGTGTTCTCCCATTCTGCTGGCCAAGTGGGATGATGCTTCCAAGAGGAGGGGGGCTAACCCAGTGCTTCATGTTTGTTATTGATTTGGTTGGAAAGCTGGAATCTGGAAATGCTTCAGGAACAGACCCTCCCTCCATGCTATTTAGAAGGGTGTCAGGGATGTCTGGTGATTTCTTGGTACATGGTGCTGAAGAACTGACAGGAAGAGGCCCATGCTGCTGCCATGTGCTGTCAGGCCTTGACTGCCCCTATAGCATGGTCTCTAAGGAGGTGCCAGTGTCAGTGCTCCCACTCCATCTGCAGGCTCCCTGATGCCCTTAGCATGGAGAGAGCAGGAGCCAAATGGCAGCTAAGCCAGGCTGGAAAGGATCGAGAACAGATTATGCTGTTCCAGAGCTAATCCTCAAATAAGGCTGCTTTAGGAAAAGAGTTCATCTCATGGTGATACCATATTGGCACACAGTCACTGGCACAGCTGGCAGGGCCCTTCTCCCTATCTCAGTCCTCTTCAGCTCTTTCTGAATTGCTTCCTCCCTATTCCAGATTTTCTGTTTTACAGCCTGCTGTAAGGGACCTGGCCTGCTTCTAAACACATTCACAGCTATATCATACAGTCAACAAAAGCAGGAGGAGGCTGCTTTTTGAACAAGTGCCACCCTTTTGACATTTGCATTTGGGAAATAGCATCTCCAAACCTGTATGTCAGGGGTGACATCTCAGGATCAGAGGAGGTTTGGGTGGCACCACAGCTTCGATCCTGGGCACGGCCACTTCTCCCAAAGGCAGTGCAGGGTAAACATTCATGCTCTCAGTCTAAATAAACAAGCTGACATGTTTTCAGTCTTTAGTGTAGACATTTTAGCAACCCTTTAAACAATGTATTAGATAATGTAGTGACATGGAGGGCACAGTGGTGCAGCTCCCACATCAAAGACAATGAAAAAGGTGGAAAAATGACAGATGCTCCATGTGGGGTTATTTCCATTCACCTTGACCTTAATATCCACAGCTGAAAAATTGTTCAAATGAAAATTATTGTTCACTCTGGATTTCTTGGCAAACCATAGTGCCACAAAACTTGTAGAAATGAATTGGATGCTACAGTCAATAGGTGTTAGTGAGCTACTGATGTCACTGCAAAAACAGGATTTGCCTTGTGGCTGAAACAAGGGACTGGGAATCTCCTGGCATTTGTTAGCTTCCACCACTGATTTGAAATGGTGGCTTAGGGCAAGGCTTTCTTTTTCTTGCTGTTCTCCTGCCTGCACCAAACAGTATTTCCTGCCTTGCAGAAATGCTGGTGCTGGAAAATTAGCAAGGTGTACCCAAGAGCCTGACATGATGTGGCCACTGCTGAAAATTCCAGGGACTTGTTCTCTGCAAGGACATGGGTTAAGTAAAAGTGCTATTTTTGTTTCCTTGTGCTTGTTGCTGTCTGTCAGCACTAAGAACACGGCAGTGAACACATCATCACTGTCCTCTGGCATAATGGAGGAGCTGGGGCCACAGGCTGAGCATGGGAAGTTTACAAAGGTAGGGTGCAGAGTTGGTTTTTACATGGGGACACACAGTGTGAACAGTTCCGAGAATTGCTTTAAGCAGACACACTTTGCAAACAATGTTTTGTTTCAAAACAAAGAGGGAGTGATTGAAAAGCATGAAAGTATTGGCAGTGCCACAATGAGAAAATTATATAGGCAGTCACATGTGACTTGTTGACTGGGTTCACATACCAGGACACCTCTGGAGCTCAAATTTGCGAAAGAACAGAAGAGAGCTGGGTCTTCATATCCTACAGTTTTTCAATGGGGTTTGAGTGACAAGCACCTTTCAGCATTTAAAATAACAAACAATTCATACTTGAATTTAATATGAAAATGGGCAATCATGCTCTTTCCTCAATTCAGACCCATGATTCCTGGCTTGGGCTGCAGCATCAAGAAGATGCTGTCACTGACAATCAAAGGTTGATGTTGGTAGATGCAGGGTGGCAGTGGCCTGTCTGGCTCCCAGGTGGTGGGGCTGGCAGGAGTGGCCAGGGATGGATTACACCAGAGCAAGGGACCAGGAGTGCTCCAGGGGAGAATAAATCAGCTGCTGTTATTATCCACAGGCAATCAAGCAAGGACAGAGACTGTTTCCCCATTGTACAGCACACCATTTTTACAGAGTTTTTGTTGGTTATATTCTTTCTCAATATACAGAATTTCCTTCTTGTTTGTTCCAGTCCTGTAGTTCACCAGACAATTCCTCCCAGCAGGTATTTCTTAGTAATAGAAAGTGCTGTGAGGTCCCTTCAGGACACAAGGATGACTAACCCTGCAGCAAGTATCTCCAGCATAGATCAAGCAGTGAGATGCAACCAAAGGACCTAGAAGCAGGTTCTAACCTCCTTTACACCAGCTGGATTCTCAAGTAACTCCAGGAGCATCAAAGGCTTTATGTATCTTGTTTTAATATAAATAATCCAAAATCTGAGCTGACCTCCTGCTGTCAGCAGCAGCAATGATTTCATATCAGCAAGGGTGGATCCTACCCCAGCTGGTTTTGGAATTATCTCTGTTTTTTACACTTCTCTGGCAAGCGAGGTCTAATTTGGGGTAACCTGACCCACTTTGTATTAGAGTATTAGAGTTGTGCCTTACCATAACATCTGCCTCTTGAGCATGCAAAGTATGAGGTTCTCCTTGGTGGGCTGCCATCCCACCTTTCTCTCAGTACAGTGAGTCAGAAATAAGACCTGGTCTGTCCCTTGCTGGCACACAGGTGGAGGCACTAGTAACTGAGATCATCGGATAGAATGACTTGAATTCTGCCCTTCATTGCCTCTTGGATAAAGGAGGAAGAGGAGGAGAGCAAGTAGGGGGAAGATTTAAGGAATAGATTTAAGTAATTTCAATATGTAAGTTAGAGTTTTCTGTTATCTATATTTTGGGTTGGAGACATCCTACTTGGATCCCTCACTACTGCAGTCTGGAAACTTGGGGAGCTATCTTGGCACTTTAGAGAGGGACACTGTGATATTCTTGCATTATTTTTTAGAACAAACATGACCTTTTCTCTTTTTCTCCAGCATTGCCTGCAGGAAGACTTTGGCCATCCAGGGGTTTTATCTTGCCTGCAAAATGAGTCTTATTTTCCACCCCAAGCCTTACATGGCAGGATGTGATTGTCAGACACTGCTCTACTTGCTCCATGCACATGCTCTGACAGTACTGACATGTTTATTATGATTAATAAATATTATTATTCATAGCACAGTGACAGCTAGAGATTCTAATGATACATTAGGGCCCTGTTACTCTAAGCCCAGTAGAAACTCATAGGAAGAGCAAGTAATTTAAATAGACAAAGAATGTTATTACTGTTTTACAGGTAAGATCCAGAGAGATTTGAAAATTCATCATATGCCTCACAGGAAGCTGTGGAGAATCAAAAGCTGAGCTCACATCCCCCACGCTCCAACCTCTAATTTTACTGAGATGAAAATGCAGGGGGAAAACCTCTTGCATAAAGCCAAGTGCATCACAAGATACACACTCATTCCCTCAGCCCCACAGAGCTGAAGAACTTCTGGGGTTCTTTGGTTTTGGTTTTGTGTTTCCCTTCCCTTGTGATTAATTTTTCTTTTCTTCTTGACTTGCAGCTTGTGAGTCATTGTTGTAGAGACAAAATTTTCATTCAAAACAAATAGACATCAGTTTTAATCAGGAAATCAAACACTGTTCCTTTTTTTTTTTTTACCCCCCTTTTTTATATTAAGCAGTATGAGATCAGGCCCTACAAAAAGAAATGCAAGTTCCATTTGGATTAACATTTGATTGCATTTTACTGCACTAAATAGCAGTGCACTTCCACAGAGGCTGATGTGGAGCGTTTTAACACCTCTTTACTGCTGGGTTTCCTCATCCTGCTGGCAGTGGGGATGTTCTTGTCCTGTCCAGGACATTTGGCATGATCACATAGAAATAACTCAGTTCTCTCTAGTTCACTTGGAGCATGAAATGATGTCTCCATGATCTCTCCCACAAAAACGTAGCTGAGATTCAAATCTATCTTGAAATCTTAGCCCTGTCCTCTTGATCCTGAGAATTTGCTGACCACTGTGTCCTGCCTGGGCAGCAGCTTGAGAGACACCTCTATATGCTGGCCTATATCTGACTATGACTGTGCCATCCTGGTTTTCCCCATTCCCCCACTGTTTCAATTTATATTTTCAGCCCCCTCACTGCAGGTGGTTTGTTTTCTACCAGAAATCCCCTTGGTGTTGTAATTTGGGTGAAGAAGGGGGTGATGAAGGCTTATTTCCACATTAGCGTTTGCTTTCCTCTTTCTCGTGCTTCCATGCTTCATTTCATGTCATCCTCAGCCAAACAGGTGTGGTTATAACTTGCCAGTCTACACCATGCTGTGGGTCCTGTCCCAAATACCACTAAGCTCCAGCCTCTAAAACTGTCAGCAGAGCTGTGGGCCAGATGGGGACATCCAGGCATTCAGCACATAACCTGGGACTGTTCCTGGTGGGATTTCCATGGCTGGAGAGAAGTTATCCCTTCTTCCTCTTTAGGAAGGGGCAGCAGCGTTAGGATACCAAATGCAAGTACAGGCAATGGCTTGAGATATAACATTGTGTGGTTATTAATGTTCCAATACTACAAGGTGCACAGTACCAGCTCCCTGAAGAGAGATGACCCTTTAGCACAGAGAGGTGGCTTTCTGCCACTGCTGCTTCAGCCCACTTACCAGTTGGTGTGGTGTTGGAACCCAGGACATCCCTCTGGCTGCCCTGGCTGACCCAAGACCCTGGCAGGGGGCTCAGAGACCTTGGCATGAAGTCAAAAACACCTGTGGTGTCGATTTTAGTCCATGGAAAAGACTACCAACTTTGTGTGAGGATTTACAAGCCACAAGAGTTTGAGTAGAATGATAGTAAGTTTGATACAGGGTGAAAAAGTAGAATTTAAGGGGTTTTAGAATGGGGGTTCAGGGGGAAGATGGAGGAATCTGGGTGTGTCCTGCCCTCCTTCTCCTTCTTCTTGTCCTCCATTTTTTGATGTGATAGAGACACTTCATTATTGGTTTAGAGTAGAGATAGACTGTCTAACATAGGTGATAGGTATTGGGAAATTATTGTAAATAAAGTACACGTAGCTCTTAGTATAACATGTAAACACCACCACGAGGGCGGTCAGTGTGCCATGATCTGACTTGCTGGACCGACCTTGGCAAGTCAGAGAAAGCATGTAATAGATCAGGAAAAATAAACAACCTTGAAAAGCAGAACCGACGCATCTCGACTTCTTCTTTGGCTGCGGGTCTGGGAGAAAAAGACTTTCTACTATCTCGGGGTCATCTTGACCACAAGACCTGAGAGTGTGGATACCTTTTAGAGGTTATAAATACATCCATGCAAATATGATATTGCAAATTTGGTCAAGGATATGGACTTGGGGGTCATTTTGTCTCCTGGTGTACTGCAACCCAGTACAGCAAAATGTGTTCCTCTTTATGATGTTAATTTTTAAGGGAGATAAAATTAAGCAGATTTTCCTTGAGGAAACAGAGCAGATAGCAAGATCTCAAGGCATGCTGCATTTTGAGTAAAAAGAAGGCATAATGAATGGCTGGATTTGAAGGCAAAGACCAGATATGATTTAGTCTCTTCTCTGCTATTCTTTTTATATAAGGACAACAGTTGACTGCCTTTCCACTGTGTTTCAAAGGACTGCCTCAAATGGTGTGTTTCAACTTCAGGCATCTGCTTCTTCCCAAACACTGAACCACCATGGTGCTTCATAACACTTTTTATAGCTGTGAAGTTCAGGGACACTAAGCACCTGACCAAAAAAAACCTTATGAGTTGATATTCAAGTAGGGAGGCACTGGAAACTATGTGATGCCTTGAAGATAAGGGACTTCTTGTTTTCTTTGGAGAAATGTGACTGTATAAGTCTTGCTGATGAATTCTGAGCATATCAAACAACAACAGATTTAACCACAGATGCCAGGTGGCAGGAGGGCACAGTGGCTGTGAGGAAGCACGTTCGTTAAGACTGTTAGAAGTCTTCAAGCCTGCTCATCTGTCCTCTGAGGACCTGCTTGACAGAGAGCTTGACATTGTTCCTGCACCTTCCATCTCTCTTGGGCGTGAGACTTATCTCCTCCTGAGAGCAAGAGACACGGCTCTTGGTGGCCCATTCACTGGGTACACACAAGGAAGGGAATTCTTGTGCCATTTCCCCTCCGACATCCTCATGAATACATGTTGCGATAGACTGTAAGGAAAAATTGAGCTTGCAAACCCCATGCTTTTGATTTATCTTGACAACAGTTGCGTTGCAGTTCCCCTATCTTTGTGGGTTTACTTTCTCTGTGCTTTGGCATTTTAAACCAACAGCTGATGTCAAAACAGAGCTGGGCTTCCCCGAACTTTCCACTTTTGATGGCAGACTTGTCAGACCTCTCAAACCACAAAGACGTATGGGTGGTGAGGCCAGACACTGCGGGAGCGGCACTGACTGTTCATTGCGTGTCACTCTGAGTCACCACTGAACCCATCACAGAGATGGGAAAACACAGTGCTTCTCAAGGTACCATGTTCTGAATGAAACAGAAAAAAACACCTTGGATTGTGGATACTAAGACTTCTGTGGAGAAAACATTGCTATTTGAAATGAAAAATAATAAAGAGCAAGCTCAGTAGGATCAAGGAGTCCTCTGGGGAGTAAGGCTGAAACATTACATGGTGCCAGATCCCTTAAAAGACTAAATGAGGAGTTCACCAATTAGCAGTGTATGTGAGCAGCTCTCTGACCTAAGTTCACTTTACTCAACACACATTATCTGATGGCTTGGAAGTGAGAGGGAAGTTGTTCCCAGGAGGCAGACGATCACTGTGATCTAATGTCTGCATTTGCAAAGCCAAGACTTGTTAGTCATCCTTTAAATAGCTATTTTAACTAGTATTCTTTTTAAAAGTAGCCACAAGACAGACTTGTAAAGCAACTCCTTGTACAAAACCACTGGTTCAAAGACCAGTACTCAAGTAGCCTGTTCGCACTGTAAATATGTTCTGTGCATTTCAGATTCTCCCTGCAGTAAATAATGGATTAAGTAATGAAAATCCCATTATAATGAGAATGACATGAGGCTTTATTAAGACCAGAGCTAGGAAAACTAAGCCAATTTTCTGTTCTCCTCAGAAATCAGGCTGAGGTTTATCCTTAACATATCATGACTGGCTTTAATTAGGTAATTAATGAGAGCAACAAGGTAATAACAAGGTGCTTGGCAGTGGTATTCTAGCTGATTTATAGACACATCATGAAAAATCTGAGCTTTGTCTAGAAAAATTTACAACTGAAGAGTGAAGACTATAATGGAAAGTCCAAAGCTGCCAACTTTGGGAGCACCCCAACATCAAGGTGGACTCTTCCTTACCTTTTCCTGTTGGAGCTGAACCCTGCACAAAGACCAAGATAGACAATAGACCGGCTACAATTAGGCATGTGGATTTACAGAACATTTCCTTCTCTCATTGACTTTCAGGAAACCTGTGAAGATGCTCAAGTGGAAAGGGAAACAGAGGCACTGAAATCTCTCAGGCTGAGGGTGAAACCCAGGTCTTGCAATTTCTGGGCAAGTGCTTGAATTAACTGGTTTTTTTACAAAAAGAAGGAATTACCTGCTTCAGGTATATTCAGGAAGAAAAAAATTTTAAAAAGAGCTACCTGGTAATCTCCAGTCAAGGGAGGATTTTGGTGATGTATGGGAGTGCTCGGCAAATCCCCAGCTTGGATGACTGCCCTTGCCACGTCCTGACTGTGCCATGGGGACACCAAGGTGTGTAGTAACCTTCCATTCTCTTCCACTCTTTGGATTTCATAGGAAGAAGACGTGGGTGTGTGGGTTGGAAGTCATGGCCCACCCAGCTGGCTCCTGGCTTGTCTGTATGGAGGTCTATGGGGTGAGCTGTGCATCATCAGAGCTCTGCAGCCACACAGCTGCATGGCCCGAGCTGACACCTGAGCTTTCAGATAAATACCTAAGTCAAAGATGGCATTTTCAGGATTGACTTTTTCACATTTCAGTCTCTCTTAGCAATGTCCTGCTCAGAACCCTCAATGTGTGGGCCCCATTCTGGGCTGCCAGCCCCCTCACTGTGGCAGTGCTGTAGGTGCCTTAGCCCATGTCATCCTCAGGGTCTTCTGGCTGCCATTCCACAGCCTGCCTTTCACCTGCAGCTTTGTACCCTTTCTCCTAAGATGCCACAGGAATATTTCCCAGCACTTCTGGGGTTGTTGTTTCCTCTGTTGTCAGTTATTCTCACTACTGTTTTTCCCATGCTGCTACTCTTGTGGCCTTGAACCTGCCAACATTATACTTTTCTTTAGGTGTGTTCCCAAGGGGAGCAAGTACCACTGGGGTGAGACTCGTGCCCACCCTTTCTCTTCCTCTTGGGGGTATCTTGCAATGAGATACCCAAAAATAAACAGATTAACAATCAGCAGACCTGCAATACCCACCTTGGTCAAACTGTTTTCCCTACAGCATGGTGAGCAGGAAAAAAATACAAATTCCCCCAGAACAGTTCCTGATTAAAACTGTTTGGTTATTATGGGGCATTATGATGGGGGGACCCTCCTTCACAAAGAGAACACCCAACTATGGGGACCCATTATTTGTCTTCCCAGCTGGCTGCTCAGAGAATTTTCCTTTCTCCTTATCTGTCTCTCTACTTCAACACTTGTGCCTTGCTGTCAGTGATAGGGTGGTAGCAGCGAGGGCTGCTTGATAAGATGACTGCAAGCATGGTGCCCTAACTCAGGATGTGGTTATGGCTGTATCTGAGAAAAGTCATACATCCAAACCCTTGTCTTCATAGTACATCGTTCTTTCAACCAGCTGATTCAGAAATGTGCTGAGCTCTTTCCAGGAAAGGACTCATATGATGTTCAGGTCAACTTCAGATCAGATCTTTAAAAGAATTCTTGTTCCCTGTTTATTATAAGAAAGACCATCAGCATCACCAATTCTACAGTGATGGCTTGTGTTAAGGTTTCATAATGTTACAGAAATGTGGACCTACTTTTTGATAGAAAGAAGTATGTCAGTTCATGACTGATGAATTTTTCAAATCACCTTTATCTTTAGATCCACCTAGTCATTAAGACTCAGAAAGGGACTATACAAATATGTTTATATGCAAAAGATGGTGCTCTGTGTGGAGTAACTGATTATATTAGCAGCTTCAATACTGACTGAAAAGTTCCTTAGTCCTGCCAAAACTCAGGAGTCACTCCAGCTAAGAAAGATATGATTTCTTTCTATCTTTTCCAAATGCTGTTGGAGATTCACTTCAGTCAGAGTCCTACCCAGCACAAATACAGACAAAGCACAGGGAACACACAGAGGTAGTGAAGGCTCAAACTGAGAGAGCCTAACCTCCCAGCATCCTGAACGGCAGCTGTGAGAGGGTTATTACCGTGATGATACATGAGATAGAAGGAAAGATGACTAACAATCCTTTCACTTAAGTTATGGCTGAGTCTCTCAAAACTAGGAACACTCAGCTGCCTCTAGGCAAAACTCTCCATCAGTCCCAAGGAGTAGACTGTGCACTGAATGAGTAAACTGAAGCCACGACACAGCGATTTCTCAAATCACTTGCCACTGGTGATTTCCACCCCTGGTGCTTTGAGCTCTAGTACACAGCTTGCAATGCCCTGGCTCCAGATCATTGTTGGCTCGACAATGTCTAACATAACTCACCCATTACACATTGTCTAGGGTTCAGCTGTCATGGCTATAAACAGCAAAGTAAGAAGAGATAAGAGATTACCCAGATTACTGGCAGCAGTAGAAGCTGTAGAGCAACCTTGGCAAAGCTGCTTTTGCTATCTGGAAGAAAGCTGAGTAGAGAGGAAAACAAGGCTCTGCCCATATTGGGGCACAGTCCTTGGCATCCTGCTAGGAGAGCATGACACAGGCTGCCATCACCCTGTCAGCTCAGCAAGGCTCTGTACAGCCTTAGGACATCTCCCCAAGAGGAATATTTGCCAACAGCATGGCCCTGCTAAAGGCTCAAACATGGAAGGGAGTTTTTAAGGAACCCCACATGGTATCAGGGACTATTTCTCCATCATATGCTTACCCTGAGCAGACAGTAGAAAGGGGTTGTGCTAACGTGCTCCACAGCCCCTATTTGCAGCAGGCTAAGCCTCGTTAGAAAGGGGTTGGAGCCATGGATGGGAGCCATGGATGGGAGCCATGGATGCTCAGTGCAGTGTTGGGTGCCCACATTAACTGAGCTGCAGGAACAGCTCATGGTCATGCTCTCACTCCTTTACAAGAATCAAGGAGAGCACGTTCATCCAACCCTCTTCCACTGAGGCTTAACATAATGTGTTTCACCTCCTGGCTGCCGTAGGCCAAGTGTATGAATCAGTCAGCTCTTGCAGCAGAGCTGACATGTAGGAACTCAGCCATGTGTCTCAGCCTTCCGGGCTAACTGTTGTCACAGTGTCCTTCCTCCTGTATTTATCTCGGCTTGTTTATGACCCTGCGTGGTTGGGTCACAACAGATTTACTTTGTGCCTTCCCTTGGCAGGGGACGGGTTCCCATTCCATTTTTGCCATGCAGTTTTCCCTTTTCCAGGCTGCTGTGCCTTAGGCTTTTCCCTCTATACAGAGTAGTGGGTTGCTGAGCTTCAGAAGTATTTTTTATGATTTTACTTAAACCCACCATTTCTGACCCTCTCTATTCATATTCAGACATGTTCCTCTATTGCTCTCCATGCTAGTAATAAAGCTCTCTTCATAAGAAAGCAAACAAACAAACAAAAAGCTTAGCACCAAAAGCTGTTTAAAACAGATAAAGTTTAAAGCCTTATATAAAAAGTGGGGCTGATTTTTGCAGTCCTCATTGTACTCAACTCAGAGCATTTTGTCAACTCAGAGCATTTTGTCATTATAACTTTGGCCTGCAGAAAAAGAACCTTGCAATAAAAGGCTGCCAGAAATTGACCTTTTGTTGCAAATTCTGCCATTCAAGCATAAAGCAGCAAGAAAGGCTACATAAGCTGTGTTAAAAGTAGGTCACTGTACATCCGCTGTTACCACGGCTGGGCCTGGCTGTGTGTTGCTAACAGGGTTTCTTGGTTTGAGCAGCAATACACACACAGGAGAGATGTGAACTCACACCACTTCATACAGTGCAGAAAGGCCAGAGTGGTGTCAGGGGGAATTGAAAGCCTTGTTCCTAGGTAGGGCAGGACTCCTGTGGACCATTTATACAGCTGCTTTCTGAGAAGCAGGGCATCCTGGTAGCAGGGATGGTGTTTCTGCAAAGAGCCTGGTGGCTGGCACTGCCACCCCTTGGGTAGGTTCTAGGCCTCTAGCCCAGGATATTCCCTTTCCTCAGCAAAGACCTTGCTCTGTTATGCTCTGGCAGCTACAGGGAAACAGGGGTGAAGAAATGACTTGTTCTAGGGGTCTCATCTCTTCCAGTCTCATTGGTTTAGTCTCCACAGTCACATAAAGTCACCCAGACCACTGTAATATTAGGTCTCTCTCAGCTAGAGGGCAGAGAGAAGGAGAGCCTCCACAAGTGTCTGAACTGTCCTTGACTCTTCACTGTTGGTCCTCTGAAACATTCAGATGGTCTCATCCTGCAGCTCCAGGACAGTCCAAGTCCACAACAGCAGTGGCTTAACTCAACCCGTCCCCTTCTAGGCCTACATACTATGGATGATCCCTGGGTTTTTTCAGCATTGCCAACATTACTACAGAGAAATCCGATTCCAAGAGTCAGTAGTATCTTTCTCCATTAGCTCCACTGGGATGGCTACAGACATTACCTCAGAAAGCCACCACACTCCAGAAAAATGTTTAAGTGCACAAAGCTCCAAAATGCCCTTCTGAATTTGAGTTTTGAATTTGAACAAAGCTCAGGGTCATAAGTTTCCTTGACTCAGACCCTAACTAGCATACTACACATAATAGGAACTCCTCAAGAGAACAATTATAACATCCGTGTTTCCCCTGACTGACCAAGCTTACCTGGCTCAGCTGCACTAACTGGTTCAAAACAAGACTGGATTCAAGATCCAAGCTCCTCCTGGAGATTGACAGCAGACTGTCAGGTGATGGGGAGTAAGAGCAATTCCCCAGAACTGTTCTGCCTTCTCCTCAGCTTAAGGATTTCCTGTTAAATCTTTTACTCAGCATCAGGGAAGAGCCTTCATTTACTATCCTTGACATACAGTGACATGATAGACCGAAGAGAGAAATTGTTTTCTTTTCTATCCCCATTATAGACTTACACAGTGTAATAATATGCAGCCTTTGATCTTGCTTTGTTTGTGTTCTGCATCATCTTTGCAGCTGATTGGAAAATAAAATATAGAATGTGTTGATTTAAAGACATTCAAAGTAACAGACTAACTCGACCTTATGATTTGTGCTGAATTATTTACTGTACAATAAATAACTTATTTTAGTAGACAATCTGCCCACCCATTGCCTTCCATGGGCTGCTGTTCAAAAGGGCTTAAACACTGTCAGAGGAGAGAAGTGGTGGAACCAAGATGCTGGTGTGTGGTCACCTGAGGAAGGAACAAAATGTGAAAGTTGTTTGGGTGTTTTTAATTATATCACTAGATAGATATTAAGCAGGAAGGTCCTTCCCAATATTTCTGTGGCAGTTGTGCATGGTCCCAAATTTATGTGTGGTTCCCTATACTGAATAAACACAGGGTAGGCAGACTGGGCAGCCCAGGACCCCACAGAGCTAGAAGACCAGGGAGCGGTGAGGGACATTGTAAGGCAACCAAAACCTGGACCAGCATGCTTAGTTGACACACGAGGTGTTGCATTTAATATGCATTTTCCACTAGTTTTGAAGTATTTGCATCAAAATACATTAAATAATATTCTGGATATTATATGCTAAAAAGTCTGTAGCCTGTATTGCACAAAAGACCCAAATCTAAACACAGACTGATTAAAACAGTGCTCTGCATATGAGCGCCAAACTTGTTAACTCCCCCTGAAACAAACCTCACAGAATTTCTGTTATCTTTGTAAGTCTGATTTTCTGAAGAGTTTTTGTAGTCATACTGTGTGTTCACACATATGTAAATGTACAGATGTGCTCATCCCATAGAATCATAAAACAGTTCAGCATTTTTGGGGACCACTGGTCTGATCCCGGGTCAAAGCAAGGGCAATTAAAACAGCTTGCTCAAGGCTGCCTCCAGTCAGGCTTTTAATATCTCCAAGGATGGAGTCTCCACAAGCTCTTTGGGCAACCGAGTCCAGTGTTTGACCATTGTACAGAAAAAATTTATTTCTTTGGTTTACGCAGAATTTCCTATATTTCTCTATGCACATTGCCTCTCTGGTGGTGTCACTGGGCACCACCACGGGAAGCGTCTGGCCCATCTTCCTTACTCCCCTCTTCTCTCCAGTCAGATATTCAAAAACATTGATAAAGTTCCCTGCAGCCTTTTCTTCCCCAGGCTGCATAATCACAACTCAGCCTCTGCTTATATGGCCCTGAACCATCTTTGTGACCTTTTTCTTGGACTCCTTGCAGCAGGTCCATGTCTGTCTTGCACTGCGGAGCCCAGAGCTGAGCACAACACTCCAGAGGTGTCTCACCAGGGCTGAACAGAGGGACAGAGTCACCTGTCCTGACCTGCTGGCAACACAGCCTGATGCAGCCTGGGAGGCTGCTGGCCACCTTTGCCACAAGGACACTGTGGCTCTTGCATCACTCCTCCCAGTTCTTTATCATCTGCAAACACACTGAGGGTGCATTTGGCCCCATTTTCCAGGTGACTAATGAAGAGAATTAACAGTACTGGCCCAGTATCGACTCCTGGGGTACTTCAGTGGTAACTGGCCTCCAGCTGGACTTTGAGCTGCTGATCTTCACCCTCTGAGCCCAGCAGTTCAGCCAGTTTTCAGTCCATCTCACTCTCCATTTATCTAGTCTGTACTTCAACATTTTGTCTTGAGGGTGTTACAGGAGACAATGTCAAAAGCCTTGCAAAACAAACAGCATCCACTGCTCTCCTTTCATCCACTGAGCCAGTCATCTCATTGTGAAAAGCTGCTGGATTAGTGAAGTATGATTTGACTTTTGTAAATTTGTGCAGTTGGGATTATTTCCTCCATTTCTGAGGGATCGTGGTGAGGCTAATCAGCCTGTAGTTCCTCAAATTCTCCTTGCCTGTGTTGAAGACAGAAGTAACATTTACTGTCTACCAGACCTCAGGAACTTCCTCAAGTTACCACAATCTTTCAAAGATAACTGAGAGTGGCCTTGCAATGACACTGACCAGGTCCCTCAGTACTAATGGGTGCACCCCATCAGATTCCAGGGACTTGTATATATCTAGACTGGCTAAATGTTCCTTAAATTAATCCTTATCCATTAAGAGCAAGTCTTCCTTGCTTCAAACTTTCCTACTGGTTTCAGGCACCTGGGATTCCTTGATTGCAAATATTACATGAAAAAAACAAGGGAAAGAAGGCACTGAGTTTGACCTTTTCCATGTCCTTTGTCACCAATTTCCTTGCCTCATTCTCATCTCATCATCACTGCAACCAAGGCTACCCCTGACTTTTCTACTGCTGACCAGTTTTTCCACATTGTTAAGTATCAGGCAGAGCAGATTCTTTTTGCTGACTTCTCTGTCACCTGTGTCTGGAAGAGAGTTATCAACAGCCTTGGTTGCTTGTGCCCTGCTGTGTTGTTCTCCCAGCAGCTACCAGGGTGGTTCAAGAACCAGACCTGCAAACATGACACTTCTCCCAGTTGCCTGCTGCTTCTTCCCAATCAGATGATCTGTAGCTGACACCCACCACAGTTGCTCACACTGGTCTGCCCTTTAATCCCCACCCATAAACTCCCAGCTTGCTCATCACCCCTCCCTAGGCAGAGCTACAGGCACTGCCACTGCTCTTTCACATGAAGCTCTCTTCTGAATCTTCTAATTGATTTCACAGAAATATCTATTTCAAGCATGCAAAGTTCCTAGTACATTTTTCATGGAAAAATGTCTCCATGAGGGGAGCAGAGTGAATGGACAGACACATGACAGGACAATGGGATGCAGGGACTACTCAACCCTTCTTAGACAATGGAAATCCACTTATAGAACTCAAATAAAGGGGATATCAGACTACATTATTTCTACTGTGTATGAGCAATTCCGTATTTTTTAATAGAGGCATTGCAAGGCTTTGGACCTTCTAAAATAGAAAAAAAACCTTAATGTTATTCTCAGAAAAATGGAACAGCTACATCACAGGACATCCTATGTGAGATCTCCTTACACAGCAGGAGTCCAGATCACAAAGTCATTATCCAGTCCTATCATTGCCTGTACTTTCCTCAAGAATTTTAACTTAGCTACAGCCTCTTAAAAATAATGTATGAACTTAAGGATTTTATACTAACAGGGAAAATATGAAATATCTTTCCTTGGGTCATTCACATTGGGGCTCACATTTCTAAGTATCTCACAAGCACTGGAAGCTCCCACTAATGTCAGTTGTTTTATAGTTTTGGCATCACACAAGCTATTGCTGCTTATTTGTTCTTTACTGAAGGCCAGTGACAGGCTTATACAAAGCTCATGGAGAAGAATGAAATGAAAATCCCTAAGACTCCAAATGCAGACACAGGTCTCACTTGCTGTTTCAGAGCCCTTTGTTTCTTAGATTTACACAGAAGGGAGAGGGAATGAAGCCAGTCACTCAATGAACAAACTGCCCTTCAAATCCTAAAGAATTAATCTGATGGGTCTTGTTGACACTATGTTTATTAGTTTCCTGGTGTAAAAAGACGTATATTCTGTGGAAAAACACAAAATTGGATTTAAATCAGAGTTCCCACAGCTTGTTTTGTGATTACAAACTTCTTGGAATTGTTTTAAAGCTGTATCACTATTTGCCTGCTTTCTAAATAAGAAGGAATGAGGAACAAAAACATCAGTTGTTACCTCAGGCAGGTATATCCTTCAACAGGGCTACTCTAGTGCCAAAGTCCAACCTTAATTCAGCATTCTGCTGAATGGAGCTTGGTGCTGCTCCCAGCAAAGCAAGAGCAGCCCTCACCCCCGGGAATGATGGCACAGCTGGCCTCGTGCTATGGAATTAGAAGCTTCTCTTTTGAAAGGGTTCTTTGTTTCCATAAATAATAGGTAAAATTCTTAAAAGTGCAAATCTTCTTCTCAGAAGTGATAGGAAGCCCTTGAGCTTGAGTCTCCGAGGCAGCTGCAGCTGAGTTACCTGATCATAGGAATCCGTAGGATTCAACATGCCCAAATACTTTTGGGACTCTGTGCCAAGAGCTTGAGTTTCACAAACAAGAAATGGAACAAAGACTCCAAAGTGCTGGGTTTTTGGAGTCCTTAGCTGTCCTAATATGGCCTTGTGAAACACATCAGCAGGACAAAAGAACAATTAAGAACTTTTTTTTGTCTGGCTTTTGCTGCTTTTGAAAATTTTACCCTGACCCCGGAGCTACTTGCCCACCTGTCTAAAAGCCCAACCATTCCTGAGGAAGATCTGCTGTCATTTCCACCCTGCAGATGATCTGGACATCACTGTGGTGGCTGGATGCCCCCCTCAGGCCAGAAGGGCACGGCGTGAAGAGAGGTTGCACAGGGTCAGTCCTGCATAACCATGCGGGCTCACCCCTCTCTGTTACTGTGTGGCCAGCACTAAATATCATTGCAGGCAGAAATAAGAGTATGTCAGATGGATGATGAAAAACGGCCTTCTAGGTTATGTAAATCTGTCTTGTAGATGCAAGTTGGTGTCCCAAAAGACTTTTATATTACCTGCAGGGGAATCACTCCAGTGTCAATGTCAGGAGATTTTGGTCGTCACAGACTGTCCTCCTTAAGTGATTTTCTGCAGCTCTCAATTGTTTGTAATGAATTATTGCCACCACAGTCACAGGATGTCTGAAGCACAGATGTCCTTTCTCTTCTTACTGCTGACATTCAGGATGTCAGTTTATTTTGTGTTTCTATAAACCTGTTTTTCTCTCACATGCAAACAAACATTTCAGGTAATAACCTTGTCTCCAGTAGAATATTGCATTTTGTCCTTCAAAGAGTTCTTTTGATATGAAATCCCAGAAACATCCAAAAGGCATTGACTATAGAACCAGAAGTTCTTGAATTAGTTATAAATACAAATGGCAGGCAATATTAAAAAAGATAAATTAGGAAACCCCCCTGGAGCTGTTATTTCATTCACTTGCACCTGCCCATGCTGCTTCCAGATGACAAGACTCTAGAATTAAATACAGAAATGATATAAAACAACGTCATCACATTGGACCATTTTTAGTCCATGCAAAGCTGACCTGGCCTTTGTGGTTTCTTTTGCTAAATCAGGGGTGTTATTTTTATTGCTGCTGTGTCCATGTCCAGCAGAAACTTATGGTGTCTGCATTCCATCCCTCCACAGTGGAAGGGAGGGATGGAACAGCTGGAGACTGTTCTGTGGGCATGCCTTATGTTAGCATTACTGCAGATGACATGATGTGCTAGTACAGATGTCAGGTGAGAATTTCACAGCTATGATAAAAATCACTACAAAGCCTGGCCAGCATACCAGGAAACCTCTGCAGACTTATGCAATCCTGTTTGTTCCAGTTACATCAATCAAAGTTGCCCTGGCTCAGGAAAAATAAAGCAACTGCAAACAATTATTTTCAAATAACAAAACTCCCAAAATGTAATTGAAGAAACTCTGAACTCTGCTTTATTCCCATGTAAAAAAAACATTCCATACATATCAGGGATTTGTTAGAATTCCCCTTCCTCTGTCTTGCCTTCTTGTAAAACTTACTTTTAATAACTGTCAGCTTCCTGAACCACAAAGCTCTCTCTTCTGTTTTGCTGTTATTCACTGGGGCAAAATAAAATGCGAAGGCAAGAAGAGAATGCAGGTGTGTTTATCCTGGGTCAGGGCAAAAGGAATTTGGACTCCAGCATTAGCAAGAGGCTAGGGTTGTTTCCAGTCTTTGCCTGCTGCAGTGGGAGGTCTCCTAGCGGGACTAGCTAAGGGACACCAGCCAAAACTACACCTCCTACTCCCACGTGCTGCCCACTGGGATGGTTGACCTTGGAGGGAATGTGATCATCGTTTTCCTACTGTAGGAAGTCCCAAATTTGCAGAGAGCAGAGGGGTTGGAGGCACAGTCAGCACGGCAGTTTCCCCCTGTGAAACCATCCCACTTCGCTCGCAATCTGAAACCTTATCATTACAATCAGGGAGTGAGCGCCAGGGAGAGGCTTCAGTGCCTTTCATCCCGCCGGTGCCTCCTAGCTGGAAGCTTGGAAATAACATAATCCAGTGCAGCTCTTACTGCAGTGCTTTTCTGAAGTGGCCAGAAACCTGCCCTGTGCCCAAACTGAAATACCCTTACAGAGGAATATGACAGCCCTGAGCAGAGGTGACTGGCCAAGTTTTACAAAGCATTGAACTCACGGCATAGGAAGACAGATTTTGGGGAGAGATTTTCCAGTTGGTCAAATCCCACTGATTTCCATGGCAATGCTGTGTTAGTCACCTTTTAAAAGCACCACTGCCTCATACCCTGGCTCTTAGTTACTGAAGGACAGTGCCTATAAAACCATGTTTCCTGTCACTGGGGGAAGAGTGTTGAGGCAATTAATTTGCTGAGACAGTACAGGGAGAAATAAAGCTTAAGAAACTGAAGCAAAAACAATTACACTTTGAACCTAACATATAATTCTATATAAAATATATGAAAATACTATGAATATAGTTCAAATTATTAGTGCTTTTTTTTTTGCTATACTTTAAAGACCTTGCTATAAAATTCTTGTACAATTTCATTTAACATCCAACAGAAATATTTCCCAGACCCAGCTCTCTCTTTCTTCAGCAGACACAGCACGTCAGCGCAGTAACAGCAATTCCTGCTGCAGGATGATGAGGAGATACAGCACTGGTACATACCTGGTGTTATATTGACTTGGAGTATTGATTACAGCCCCATATCCCATCATGCCAGGACCTGCATGAAGAGTAGAAAGAACTGCACCTTACTTGCTAAGGATATTCTTGCTCATGGATTTGTTTGTCAGGAAGATGCACAAAATGTTTTCTGCATATATTGCAGAACTCTACAAAACCAAAAGCCGGCATCCTGCCCAAGCCGACACCAGAAAACTTCGTTCTCTGCATATACATGGGGGTAGTTAAGATACTCTTTGAGGAAGTGGAAACAATGGTCTCATCATACCCTCTGAGGCTGCCATTAGGCTAAAGGGGAGCATCTTCCTCCTCTCTCTAGATTTCACTGCTGCCCAGGTTCATGAGACATAGATTTGAATGTATTTGGCTTCCTATCAATACCTCTGGGAATTGAACAGGAGCACTGACCTAGGCTCCCAGGCAGCTTAATGCTTCTATTTTCAACGATCAATTGATTTTAAGGTTTGCTTAAACTTCTTAGGCCACATGATCAGCCTTCATAAAGGGTCAAATTAAGTGTCTCAAGCCATGACTAGGTGAAATTTAAATCTCATGTATCTCTATATATTCAATAGGAGCAGCTCAAATGTTAACTGCTAAATGTTTGTAATCAATTTTTCACAAACATCAAGGAGAGAATTGGCAGAAAATACGCAAACCAAAAAAAATCCAACCCAAAAAAAACCCCCAATCCCCCAAAAAACAACCAATAAAACAAATGCATAAAAATGTAGTCTACTCATGAGCAACTTACAAGAAGTGAAGTTGCTCTGTAAAATCTTTAGCAGGAGTCATAGCTTTAATTATGCCAAACATGCCCTCAAATGCTTGATTTTTTTATCCCAGCTACAGCAAAGCCCTCCCTGGTCCTTTACTGCAAAGAGACATGGATGTGCTCTGTATGTAGAAGTGACCTGTACCATCAAGAAAAATTAGAGCCTGCAAGAGAAGCAGAGAATTCAAAGTTTTGGTTCATTTCCTCCCTGTCCATCTGCAAGCTGCTGGGCTCAAAGGGACATGCAGCAGCCACTGAACTGCAGACCCATGAGTTGCCCTCCCCTGAAAGCCAGGATGCAAAGGGCTTCTGCCTGCTGGAGAAGGTCCAGGCACTTCTTCCTCCTCCTTCCATGTCACCAGGAAGTCCCATGCAAACTTTTTTTCCTGTCCCCTTTGTGAGGCAGGAAAGGCCTCAAGAAACCCAAGCCTCAACCTCCTGACTATAAAACAGGGACCGAGGCATCCAGCACACCTGAGTGGGTGTATGTGTGACAGGAGAAGGCAGCTCGGACACAGGGGAGGGGAGGACTGGAACAAAGGCCAGGTGAGGAGGCTGGCAGCAGCAAGACAGGACAGGCCTTGCTGCAGTAGGGATGTGAAGTTTAAACAGGGTGATGAACAGAGAGATGCAGGTTCTGGTCTCCTATACACACTGTGTGGTGGCACCAGGGAAGAGTGAGGCCTCCTTTTAAAATACATTGTAAAAGTTTGTGCTTTGACAAGAAGAAAGCAATCTGGCAGCTCTGGTGGTTGATGGGGAACAAAGTGGACTAGAGGTCTTTATTTATATCTTGCTATAAAAGTATCAGCAGTTGAACTACAGACCATGTCTCAGATGCCTCTTCCCAAGCTTTATCATTTATAGACATTTAAAAAAATACCCTCAAGTTCCATCACATTATCTATTAGGCTATAAGGAAGCACAGAGAGGGATCCATCATTTCCCTGCCTACACAAGGCTTGTCTGTGAGCAGAAGTATTAACTCAATCTGTCTAAATGATCCTTGAGTCTTGAAAGAATATTTTCCCTCCATTAAAAGAGTTAAGAAGTGAAATGGCAAACCCCTGAAATCCATTAATATAGAAGCAAGCTTTTCAGGGGGTGCCTTAACCCTCAGCTGTTTTGCTAAATTAGACATTAATATGAGAGAGAAATGTGCAAAATTAAAACTGCCCAGACAATGGTAACATGGCTGTCTCCTTCTCTGCCTCACAGCTGTGCTGACCAGCAGCAGCAACCCCCTGCCACCAGGACAGCACAGCCACTTCTGTGACCCCTGCAGCCTGCACCTGCCCACATCCTGCATTCTGCTTCCAGCTCCCAAGCAGCAAGGCCATGGGGGGCCTTCCCTACTTCATACCCCATGCAATAGGGCAACTGCTGGCTCATGCTGTTTTCTCTATTTCCTGCATTTTCAGCAGTTTGCAAAGTTAAAACATACTCATTTGCTTAACCAGGGCCATCACCTGGAACACGATCAAGATTACGAAATTTGCATTTTGAGTCTTTCTGAACAAAGTGCCTCTAGGTGAGATAACACACTCATTTCCCGCTCTGCGTCAGCAACAATTTTGTCTCACTTCTCAATTTTTTTTTTTTGTTTTAATATGAAATGCATTGAAACAGAACCCAAATCTTTCCAAAGCTAACAAGGAAAGGATTTCTTCCTCTGATTGAAGCTGAGTTAGTAAGATTGCCATGAAACACAGCATGCTGAGACCTGTACGATGCCGGCAATGAACACGTATTGAGATGAGAGGAGTCACCGTAAAACTCTGGGCAGAGGGGTTGGGCCCATTTCTCTACAGCCCATTGTCTACTCATTGTTTCAACAGCAGGCAAACAGCAAGACCAAATTGTTTACAAGAGTGTGGAGGTCAATCTTGACAGTATTTTGTTTTTTCTGTAGTTAGTGATGACAGAAAGGTGATTATGAAAAGCAGTTGAAGTATTCCTTCTCAGATTGGATGATTCATAATTACTTGTTGAAGCTGTTGTCAACCAAAGGCTGAGCATGGTGAGAGGAGGAAGAAAGACACAAAGAAGTATTACAGTGCACTTAGAGCAATCTCTTTGTAATCCTCAAGTTGCACACACAAATGAGCACACAGTCCAACACACAGGCAGGAACAGCAGTAAAACATTAAACAATGTACAAAAGCAATGCCTACATGGAAGGCAGAAGATTAAGTGCCAGCGATAGTCTAGACACTGGGTCATGCACTTAAATCTCATTCATAATTTCTAACATTAAACCATCACTCAGAGTACCCAAAAACGAATAAGCCTGAGTAAAGCTCATAAAAGTCTTTGTCAGAGCACCGGGAACAAGAAGGGCATGGTTAACATGTGCTATGTCCCCACCTGCCTTAGGCAGGATAACTAGAACAAAGCCAGTGCAGCTGTGCCAGTTTACACCAGCTTAAGCTATGACCTGTTTAAACATTTTTGGATGGCATCCAGCAATAGTGTCTAGACATTGTTATTCAGAAATAACTTGATCTTCATCTTTTGCTTTTGTATAGAAAGGAAGAGGAAATGTATGTCACAAAGCAACATTTCATGCAGAACTGCAGGGAAAGACAGGATGGTAACCAAATTAAAGGCAGATCAGAAATCTTTCAAAGCTGTTTATAAAGAAACATACTATCTCCAACCTCTAGTGACTGAATGAAAAGAGATTGCATGGAGCAAGGGATCAGGTGATCTGCCTTGCAAAATTTTCTTTGCCTCAGAGAACAAAATCCAAGAGCCCATTTCATCAGCCTTGCCCCTTTGGTCACTGTTGAAATCTTCTGCTTTTATATTCCCCAATTCCTGATCTTGCATTCCCAGTACCCAAGAAAAAAGCCTTGCTATGTCATGCTAGCAAGGAAAAATCTAAGGAGCTTGCAAGGTTTCCTGTGTTTAGAGGCTACATCAAACAGCATTACTTTTTTTGTCCCTAGCTGCTTACTAGAAAGATTGTCTGAAGCAAATTACCTTCTTTAATTCTAATATTTTGTATCTTTCTGTTCTTCATTCCCTCTAGGTCTCCTGGTCAAAAAATGTTATTTTTAGATTACTTCTTTTTATGTAACTTTCATGGAAGAATTCAGCATGCTCCTTCCACATGAATATCTGCATTAAGAGCAGGCAGATGAGGGATAATTTGAAGGGAACTTCTGTGGAGTCTTTGTGCTACAGCTTCCCGAAGGCTCTGACTTTCTGTCTTTTCCTTTGCTTCTGCATCAGCATCTTGTCTCCTCACATGCAGCTTTTAAGTATATTTTTAGACAGTTGAACAATTCAAACAGTTTGCCTGGAGCCAGCATTTAAACTTAGACCTGTATTTTCAGAAAAAAATAGCTTAAAAGTTAGAATGGCTATTTAGAAGTTTCAAAAAGGTCAGTCTCCTGCTGACATTTTTACATACCTTATTTTTGTAGCTGCCTATATTTAAGATGAAAAAAACTGTATGTTATAAAGAAACATATGTTTCAAGAGAAAGAAAAAGAGGTCACAAAATTCTGTCATAAAATGTAGGCTTTTATTTATTTACCTTTACTTCTCAGGTTAGATCAGTGGGACTGCTCTAGTACAACCCAGACAATAATTTGATGAGATGCTAAAGTCTGTGTTCGAGGCCCTTGTACTGCATCTCAGACATCATGCACACAAGGACTGGTTCAATTAATACCTTCTACATTTGCTCGTTCTTTTTTACCAAAACCATTTTTGTAGATGAGGCAGGGTAACCAGTTTTGTATTGCTGTGTTGCATGCTGTCTGTTCTCCTGTAGCTGGCCAAAACCAGCACAAACCTCTTCTCAAGAGTCTCTGTGAGCTGAACAAAAGCACACTCATGGCCCGCCCACTAATTTCATCCAACAGGACACAGATTCTGCTTGCAAGTGGGGAACCACAGCCTTAGGAGGTACATGGAGATGAAAACCAACTGATCTCAGCAGCTGTCAGAGAGTATTCAGTGCTCAGATATTCAGGACTAGAAATGCTAAGACAGCCCCTCATCTCACAGGTCCCAGACCACAGGATTCATTGAAACACATCAATCAAGCTTAATGCACAGATCAGCTCTCCTTTAAGAAACTCCAGCACAGCCTCTCTTCCAGCTGAGGTATCTCTCGGGAAATTGTCTCCAGCAAGAGTATGAAATGCTGCAGAGAGATGACTGATGGCAAACTCCAACAGATTTTGCTAGGAAAAGAAATCAATGGTTCCAAGGATGTAATTCCTTCCGTGCCAGTAAAACCTGTCTTAGGTGTCCAGCTGGCCTCCAGATGATCTGATGACACCAACCTTGGCAGCTGAAGACTTGCTTGATCCCACGGGTGAAGTCTGGCCACAGCAAGGCTGTGCTGGCCCGAGCCAAAAAAAATCCAACCCAAAAAAAACACTGCTGAAAATCCACGTGTGGCTCCCGGGTGTCAGCACAGTTACTGATGGCTTTGCCATACCTGCTTACCTTTGGGATTGCTGCTATCACCTGCCTGCCTGCCTGTGCTCCTCCACTGCTGCTATTTCATTAGTATAAAACCAGACAAAACCAAACATTGCAGTTCTTTCTTTCTTCCAGCGCCACTCCTGGTCTGACCCACCCACCAGTTACCTCTTCACTTTATATTTGCTATTTCTGCTGGAACTGCATGTCCCTCTCATGCCTCCCATACAAATGACATTAGCAACCATGAAAACATCAGGATCTTCAAAGACTGGCACAAGTACAGGTTTGATAGATACTTCCCTTTCCCACACTTAGCAGCATAGTTTTTCCTGGCAATTACTTTGGACATATCCTGGGATGTTGAATTAGAGGAGACTGAGCAGAAGGAAGATCAGAACACCAGTGGCATGACTTGACTTTGGCAGTCAAGGAAAATAGTATTCAGGCGACTAGGACAGTGGATGGAAGGGTTCCAAGAGAATGGGACTATGTAAAGAAAATCAGTTGTGATGGGGCTGTACTGGATGGACAATTTACTGCTTTTCAGTTCATCTGTGTTTTCTCTCCATTGTAATAATATGTTGTTATCTAAAGCACATGTAAAGTATTCCAAATAAACTTAGTGTTCTCATGACCCCAAAATGGAAATCCAAAACAACTGGATATCTTTGATATTTGCTTAACCGGGCTTCAGTTCTGCCTTAGTAAAACAAGGAATTATATTCATCTCCAGAAAGGTATGAAAATGAATTCAATATTGATGATGGTTCCAAGAACCACAGAGGAGGCTATGAAGAAATTAACATTTGTGACTTGGGTGTAGTATTAAACAGAACACATTTGAACGTGGTCTGAAGCTGCACAGTGAAACTGCTGAAGCTGATCATTCAAGAGAAATCACCCTCCTTAGCACTAAGCAAAGCAAGCATCATATGGAACACATGGCACAGAGTGATGTAGTGAAAACCTGTATCATAACACACAGACAGGTAATAAACTAAGGAATGTGGCAAATGTTAATTTTAGCACTTATCGTCAGAGTTACTGCATTTGTAACTCATTTTTTTCCTAATACAGCTTCTTGGATGAAATATTGGTATTTGCTAGCAAAAAAGAAATTCAAACATGACAGCTGGATGTCATTTTTCCCCTCTAAGGAATGTCACGTTTGGAATGGCCCAGTGGGCAAAGGCGAATACATAATGGTTATTCAGAAAGCAATTAGATTCTGACCGCAGGGAAATGTTTTCTGAATGGAGTGAGCTTTAATAGAATAGACCCAACAGTCTTTTTTGTTCCTCTATTTCTTATATAAGACTCTTTTTTCCCTTAGCGTTAAGATCTGGGTTAAGGATGAACACGTAATTATACTCTTCATACAGTTTTTCACTGTGAACTCAAATATATCTTAGTAGTTAAAACAGCTGCATTTTAAGATATATGTAAATTAAAAAAAAAAAGATGTTTTGAGGTAAATTACTTAAGTTACCTTCACTACAAGCACAGTTATGCTAGTAAATTTTTTTGCCTTTTCATTTACAGAGACAGAGTGTCATAGGAGTAGTCAGTATTTTGGGCTGATACAAACAACAGAAGTAATAACCCGAGCCAAACACAAGCCAAAATTAAATTAAATTTGGCCTTTGAACGAATTCTAATGATTTAGAAATCTCACATCTTCTTGTGCTGTTTCTTTCAGTTCTAAGAGAAGAGAAGCTACACAGGCCCAACTCTTCTGTCAACAAACAGGCAAATCTCAAAGCAAAAGCAAGAGGGTTCAGGTATGTTATGTAAGCCAGCACTGCTACCAGACCTCATCAAAGGCTAATCAGCAATGGAAAGCAATAAGGCTGCTACAAATCAGTATTTGATAATATAGGAAAAGTTAAGTCTTTACAATATCTAATCCTATACCTCTGTAATGACAAACTGGAAATGTCTACATTATGCAAATTACCAGCAGTAGGCAAGATTATTTAGTAACACAGGATAGGCAGAACAAACACTGAAGGAGGGTGGAGGGAATGAAAAAATATTTTTTCTTTGTTTTTCTTAAAGGCACTGTTGTACAAAGGGCAAGCTGACAATTTGCCCCAACTTAAGTACAAGGCAGAAGAGAAATAGATTGGCTGAGTAGCTGCTGAGCAAAACATGCCCTTCTAAGCCATGAAGCCTCATCAGAGTAGCAGCTATGGTTATTTTCTGCATAAATTACTATTTTTTTCACTCTTTTTTCACTCTTCCCAGTAACACTCAGAGGCTCCCCTAAAAACAGCACAATACTGCATCAGTTCAGAAGGAACTAACACCTAAAGACTCATTTTTCTATGGGGGGTTGACAGTTCTCAGTTGCAGTAGTTAGTACACCAGAGCTGCTTCTGCCAATTTGAATGTACCAGCTGTTGCTGGCCCTCAGAAAGAATCAATTTCAAGTGTTTCTAATTAGCCAGTGAGATTAGGTGCTGCAGTATTAGATCAGCTTCTTGCTGTATTAAAGCCAGTCTTCTGTGTTTAATAGTGATCAACAGCTGAGGTGTGAGTGAAAATGCCTGAGGTTACATCATCTGCTTTTCTGACACCAGGTATAACATAAGGTGGACAAATTGCTTCATGTCCCATTTAATTATTTTGTTTTTTTATGGTCGTGGTGAAGATTTTGTCATTCAGTACATTTCTATGTCTGAGGAGATAGAATACTTGTAGTACAACTCACTGTTGATGTCTGTGATGATTTAAAAGAAAAATAAAACTTCTTTGATTTGGTAATGATATCTATAATATTTACTCTCCAGTGAACAGTATCCAGCTATTAAGTAGAATAAGGGGCTTTTTTTTATTATTACTGACATGCAAATAGAGCATGAATTCTAATCATGAAAGCTGTTCATAAGAAAGATAAAGCACCTGCTTGGATAGACACCAAAGTTAAAACACATTAATGATATCACAAGTCATCAAATGATAAGATCTTGCTCTTATGAAGTGTTTTTAGCTGGTAGGTTCAGGTTGTAAAGCATACTAAAAGGGAAATCAATACTACAAAAAAATATATTGAGAAGCTGGCAGAGTGAATGAGGGACAAATTCTGCCAGCCAAAAGAACAGAGGGAGCAGTGGGAAGAAAGTCCTTGTCTCTCTACTCCATGATCAGGCTCATTTCCTTGCAGACTGCTGTTGTGTTATTTTAAGATACGCATCATAAAGATGTGTGCAAAAAGACCAAGAGAAAAACAGTCTCTGTGAACCATTGTTGTAATTTAACTCCAGCTGCCAACTCAGCCCTACACAGCCACTCACTCACTCACTCACTCCCCTGTGGTGGGATGGTGAGAACTGAAATCATAAAAGTGAGAAAACTTGTGGGCTGAGATAGAGACAGTTTAATAGGCAAAGCAAAAGCTGTGTACACAAGCAAAGCGAAACAAGGAATTCATTCACCACTTCCCATGGGCAAGCAGGTGTTCAGCCACCCCCAGGAAAGCAGGGCTCCATCACACATAACAGTGACTTTGGAAAACAAATGCCATCACTTGGAATGTCCTCCCTTCCTCCTACTTCCCAGCTTTATGAGTTGGGCATGACACCATATGGTGTGGGATGTCCCTTGGGTCAGCTGGGGTCAGCTGTCCTGGCTGTGTCCCCTCCCAACTCCTTGTGCACCCCCAGCCTCCTCACTGGTGGGGTAAGGAGCAGAAAAGGCCTTGACTCTGTGTCAGCACTGCTCAGGATAATGAAACATCCCAGTATTACCACACTGTTTCCAGCATAAATCCAAAACACAGCCCCATGCCGCTACTATGAAGAAGATTAACTCTATCCCAGCCAAAACCACCTTAACTGTTCATTCAAATTATTACAATACTGTAATGGGAGTTTGTCTACTGAAACCCAACACCCTCCATATCACCAGTTCAGACTCCCAGAACAAATGGGAGAACAGTGTTTTATGACGTTCAAATAATATGTGAAAAAAAAGTATACTTTAAATGTTTTTACAGTCACTTTTCAGCATATAACCCCTTAAAATAATTATCAGGATTATGTTCTGCTGTTTTTGAGAAGTATAAAATATGTACCTTGTCTTCTATATGAGTAATTTTTAAGTAATGTTGGAATAACTCTTTTCATTTATTTTCTATCTATGAAACTCTCTTCCTCCTTTGTCTATAATGGATCCTTTAAACAGAAGCTGATAGTTTAGTGGACGAAAATGTATAAAAGTCCATAGTCAGTTACCTGCCTTTTGTAAGCCACAATAAAATTAGTTGTGATGACGTGAGGGAAGTGATCTGGAATTGGAAAGATTTTCTTGAATACTTTTACATACACAATATCTGTTTATTACAGATGTTGAAGTTTACTTGGTTTATGATCTTTCCTCTATATCTCTCTAAGCCCACTGGGTTGGATCTGTGAAGGGCCATGAATGATTGAGGTTAGGCTTTGGTGGTGTTTAGGTATTCACTTTAAAATATGCAAATCTCAAAAATTTCACTTAGCACTACATGATGTCTGTAGAGATCTAAACTTTCCCTCATAAATTTTTCCAGCAACCTACAATTCTGCTTTTAGGACTACTCAGAAGCACCAGTCAAGCTCCACAGTCAGGTCATTCCCCACCCACACTGTCTGAAGGTCCTGATCCCATTGTTCTGCCCAGTGAACACCTATAACATTCTTTTCCTCCTATGACAACTGCCACTTTTGGAAACATGGCTAGGAGAAATCTCCCAGAGATCATACAGCTTGTCTTGTAGGTTAGGTGCTCTCATGGCAGAACAGCAACGACTTGCTAACACACATGAAGAAGGGGTCAACCATTTCCTGTCTCCCCTAAAGTATATTCCCTTCCTTCCTTCCTTCCTTCCTTCCTTCCTTCCTTCCTCCCTTCCTCCCTTCCTCCCTTCCTTCCTTTTTTCGTGTTTTCTGGCCACAATAGGGATTATCAACCATGTTACAAAACCTGGGGTCATCCAAACTTCACAGAGCTGTTTATTAAATAGAGAGAATAGCAGAGAAGGCAATTGCATATCATCCATAGCACAGAGCTACACAGCAGATTTTTTTAAGTGCTCTATTTTCAGTAAAACAATACTTTTAAAATCGGTTTATAAGTAAATGAAGCTCCTAAACCAGCATCCTCTCTTTATCCCTTTTCCAACCTCTGTCTCCAAGTTCTTCTTGGATGTCCCAGGATGTGAGTCAATAATGACACTTGAAAACAAGGGAAATCTGCAGCAACCAACAAGCCTATTGTTCCATGATATGTAAATGCATTACCTGAATACACAGCCATCCTTGGCATAAAACCTGCTTGTTGATCCTGGCTCTTCTTTACTTTAATATTCTTTACTTTTACTGTATTTTATTCTTAGATAAGATCTGAAAATTCCTGGATTCTTCTAGTATACTTATGTGTCCAAATCCAAAGCCAGAGTTTGTGAGTAGGTCCTTAGCAGATTATAAGGTGCCTTTCACCATTTTACACATGGTAAAATATTAAATTGATTTATTGTAAGAATATATTGCTACAAGAGTTAGTCTTGAAATCATGGATCATCAACCAGGGGACAAATTAGCCATCTAATGTACTCTGGGCTTTATCTTCTGTGACAACCCTGGAAGATGTTTTATGGTGAATTTTAATGCCCTCCTTAGGTCAATTTTGAGCTCCAATTTGTCATGCATCATTAATTTAAAAGTCTAAACAAGACCTGATATTAATTATTGCTTCATAGTAGCTGAACATTTTATAAAGCTGCAGTAATATTCCTGTTCTTAATCTCTACCTACAAGCATCTGGTTGCTGAGTATTTGGTACTCAGTGCTTATTTTGTTTCATGCATTGAATTTGCACCTACTAGGAAAAATACTACAATATAAAGCATGAGATTATAGTATTAATTTTTAAACCTTCTGTGTGGTATTTCACATGCACAGAGATTTTCTCAGCTCTAGAAATCGAGTCACTGTTGTCTCAGACCAGCAACCACAGCTAATGTTTTCAAAGCTGTCAGAAGCTGCACTCTTTTTTATACCCTTAGATGAAAGGGATCAGATTTTTAGAAATATAAAAACTCCAATAAAATCCCAGCTGAAAGCAATGAAGCGTAATTATTAGTATTTCTAATTAGCAATAGTCTATATTGACTCTCATGTGTTTGTGTCTAGTCATACCTCTTTTACCTTTTTAGCCCAGACACTCCCAATAAACAGGCTATTATATTAGAAAAGTAGTTCTTAAATTTGATATTAATGTTTCAAAGCAGTGGCTGTGGCACAAAGGAACACAGGTATGGGTGATACCAATACATTAATTGCAACCAGTGTCTCAGAGAACAGATTTCTAACAGTTTTGAAATTACTGTGAGTGGATAAAAATAACAAAGTGTAACATGGGTCCAAAAGCTTGTCTTTACATACTTAAAGAATTTGAGAATGTTTTAATTCCACAGCTAATCACTAGCTTTGCAAAGGCTGATAAACAAAAGAAGGAAGGGGAGGACTATTGTCAAAGAATTTTCCCTTAGAGAATTGCCTTGAGGGCACGGTGGGAGAGGTGAAGATTCCTTCCCGTCAGGCAGCTAAAAGGCAGAGGTTTCTTCCTTCAATCCAGTGACTCCTTGGCCTTTCCTGCCACCCTGCCCCTCCTTCCTGAAGGGGCACCGAAATGAAGGCTGCAAATGCAGTCCTGGGCTCCCAGCCCTGAGAGCGGGGTGGCTCAGGCCACTGCTGATGCTGCAGGGGAAGGGAAGGGGACGGGAGGAGGAGCAGGAAACCCCCCGATGACAGGGAAGAGAGAACCTTCCTCGCCCTTCATCCGAGCGGCAGTTTGGAGGAGCTACCTCCATCCTGCCCTGGAATGAGGGCTGTGATTTAGCCTGCCCCACCTTTCGGAGCCGCCGGGGTTTGTTTCCCTGGCGGCAGCAATGCAGCCGGGCCAGTCTGGCTGACCCCGGCAGGCAGCCCCGCAGCTGGAGCAGCGCTGCGGCTCGCCGTGATACGCTGGGCTTCCATAACCAGAGCTGAAATAACAAACGCGGTTCATGCAGGGGGCAGAGCTTTGGACTCATCTCTGCTTGAGAGGCCTGGTTATTTATTAATTATATTTAAAGTTTTATAACAGCTTAAAAGGAATGCGAGCGAGAGGCAGCACTTCCAGTGAAGCCTCCCTTGTGCAATGCTTGTGTAATTCGCTTGGTTTTGTGCAGCTACGATAGGCTCCAGACTGTTCCCTTCTCTGATGCCTCCACTGGCCCTGGTGATTTCTTCATCCTTTGACATGGGAATGTTCTGAGAGACAGATCCCCCAAAAGCACTACTGTGTTTTGAAATCCCAGAACATGGGAGTCCAGCAGGAAGACCAATACAAAATCCTTCCCAATCTCTTTCTAAGGAAAATCTGAAAGATTCTCGCTTTTTGATAACCGCTTGGTGAGATCAGAGAGAATATTTTGCAAGCCACTTTCCTTCTCCTTAAAGTCCCACTTGTCATAATGAGATGAGTGTGGTTGATAGACTGCAGGATCCAAATTTCTGATAAAGAGCCTGACAAAATTAGAATATCAAGAAGTGGTGTCAGTGAACGTGTTCAGGTGAGTTCAGAATTGAGGTATACTGGCTTGTCGAGTTGGGAAACGCTTTGATAAACATATTTATGATTTGCCACTACCTTTTACATAGTGCAAAGCAACCATTTATTCAGTAGTAGGCACTCCTGAAGTACAGATTCCCTGGTATGAGTTGTTTGACTTCAAAACACTGGGAAGAGGAGAAATTGATTTTGGCTGAGCCTATTTGGGGCATGGATAACTAAGGACCGGGCTCTGCCGAAAGACTGCTTGTAAAGGTACCTGGTATTAATCACTCCGGTGAGCCTGCTGCGGGTTTCCTCTGGCATCCTGGGACCTGCCCCATTCCAGGCAGCCGCTGCCATCTACAGCCACCTGCTGGCTCATCCCTGCATCCTGAATGTTCTGCACAAGCTCCTGGAAGGCATAAGGAGAAGATGGGGTGTCAGTATTTCATACCACCAATGTCTTTTTAAACAAATATCACCTATTTAATCTAAGCATAGCTTCTCGTTCTGAGGAGACCTGTTGAGAACTTTTACTGCCTTTGTGTTCTCTTTTAATAATTTTACGTGAGCCAAGTTTCTTCCAGACGCTTGGCACATCTTAGCTAATGAAAACATTGCAGTTTTGCATGGCAGATGAGTATAATTATACCCATTTTGCAGCAGAGAGTATTGAGAATTAAGCCAGGTGAAGCTCCAAGTTCTCTCAGAAGCATCATTGGTAGGGGCCCTTGTCTGACCTTTCCTGCCTGCACAGTTTGATACTTGCGGTGTTTCTTGAGATGCTGGCCCCAAGGAAGGAGAGACTGGGAAATAAGATCTGGTGCACCTTGTTAGAAGATATGTGAGGAGTCCTTGGAAATCTTTTCACCCTCTGTCCTTCCCTACTGCTGAGTTTAGCTTTGGAGAGTGCAAGCAGGGAAAGGCAGGCCTGAAAAACACAATGCAAATTCAATGTATTGCAGATGAGCTGCGGGTTGTACTTTAATTTACCAAATTTGCATAGCCAGTATTAGCTATATCATAATGTACTTAAAAATATGTTAATCAATTAAGAAGTGCTTAGAAAATGATATGCAAACTAAATAAAATAAGGCAGCAGAAGGTATGCTTAAGGAAGTGGCTCTGGAGAGGTTTCTTCAGCTCAGTGTCTGTGGAGAAGATGCCACCCCATTTCAGCAAGGCCTTATCAAGATAAGCTACTAAGTGACTACTTTGATTTTAGCAATAAACAATATTATCTGTGTTTCTTGATTTCTTTTAAATTAACGTGCAACTTTCTGTACTAGATGCAGGTTTCATAAACAAACACAGCAAAGGTAACAAATGTTAATTGGACCCACTAACCGCAATGTAATATGATAATCAACAGCTTTTGTTATTTCCATTCTTGTTTTGCTGACTGTGCCATTTCTTCCCTATTCCCCTGTTCAGTGCATTAGTCCTTCAGTTACCCTGTTGATTTATTTTTTCCTGAGAAACAAAATCTTTCTGGCTCATTATGTATCTCTTCTGACCTTTGGTGCTGTCCACATGACTAGAGACAGAATGATTGGTTCTACAGCTCTTGATGTTTACAACTGTTACAAAAAACAAAGCAGGTGAACAAAGTGACTGTGGTGGCAATAAGGACATAAATAGCTGTGATCTGAGTCTCAGACCAGTTTCAGTCTGTTCCTCATGGCTCCTCTTTGTAGACATCCTCCGTGTACAATCACTGAAAGTCTACTTCCTAACCAAGGTTCAAGCCTGCACATCTTGAATGATCCTCATCCTCTCTGATGTATTTGTTGCCCTTGACACCAGTATTAAATGTCTGTCCTTTGATACCTTGTAGCATTGGGCATAAGGACTTTTCTATGCTCTTTTTGTTTCAGTCTAGACTTTCCCTCAAGTGTCTTTCCCCAAAGCTTTTCCTCCCACCTCAAGGTGTAGCCTTCTCAAAAGGTATTGCTTCCCCCCCCATCCTCAGTCCTCTGTCCTTGGGTGACCTCTCCTGCTGATGTGATGTAATTATTACCTCTATCCAACTACCTTTAAAATACTTATCTACTGTTGATCTTCCACACATCAGTTTCGCATCTCCCTGCCTCTGTAGTGCTACATCCTGACAGACAGCTTGCTACCAAGCTCCCTGAGGTCCAAAAAAGGAACTAATTAAAAAACAAACCCAACAACACAGCTTTCCTTAGGTCTCTGGCCAGCAGCCAGTGTGTGTGTCAATTTAAATGTCTTTGATATTTAAATTTAGCTCCCTCTTGCTGCTGATACCATTTGGCAGAAGGTATGCTTATAATATTATTCCCAAAGCTATTCACCAGACATCACTGTGCTACACTCAAAACTTCTCAAGAATTCACATTTTTGAATAACAAATATGTAGGAATGAGTAAATTATCAATGTTATCCTAGTTGGCTAATGGATGATTTTCTTGTTTTCACTCTCTTCTTTCTGCTCTCTGTGTTTGCATGCTGTACCAAATCTTCTAGCCAAGGAATGTCTTTAATTGTTCATGACATACCTTAAGGTTTCTTGGAAAATTAATATGTGTTTTTACAAGTTTGGTTTGTTTTGGGTTTTTTTAATAGAATTGTGAGGCAGTAAAAAAGTAGTTTAGTAATGGTACGGTATGACTATAGAGCTGCAATGCTGATATGTGGTATCAGAGGCAAATGTATTATCTTACTGAGAATGTTGTAGTTCTAGGTCCCAGATTTGACATAGTTGTGCAAGGTAGTGCAGATCAGACTAGAGCTTTTCACACATTGAATGTCTTGGTTTAACAAGAGAAAGTTGCCTGGCAGCTAGACTCAGAAGGATCCTTCAACTATATTAGTTCATGGCTTTTCTCAGAAAACTTCAACACTTCAGAGTTGTGCAAGAATTACCTTCATGTATTTCTGAACTTATGAATTCTTCTTCACTGAGGTTCCTAGTTTCTCTTTTGAGAGGGACTGCTGAGAACTCTGTGTTTATTAGTATTCAAATCTATAAATTTTTAAAGCATTACAGAATGAAGTTACAAAACTCGGATTCAAGTGATTCTATGTAATTTTAGGTGGTTTTGAGCAAAATATAGGTGCTATTAGTTGTAATAAATCAGTAAATACATTTTTTTAAAAAGAAAAAATTAGTGAGAGTTACTTAGATGTTGCCATAATGTGATGATACTAACATTTATATCTTTACAGGACCCAGATACTTTGAATTTAGACAGAAACCCCAGATTCAGGGGACAATTTTTTTACCCCTCCTATTTCATCTGCAGGATTTGATAGAATGTATATGCTGATATGTTATTCTATACAGTCATGGCTGGAGGCATCTGCTTTTTATCCATAATAGCTCAGAAGTGAAGCATTCACCTAGACCTAAAACACCTCCAGTTTTTATCTCAGGACGTTGGAATTGGCTAGGTGAGTGCTATAGTCACCCAGCTGTTCAGGGGAGGAGTTCTAAACTGCATATTCCATAAAATGATTAAATACCAGGAAGAGCTGGGTAAAGCACCCACTTCTTGAATGCTTTAACGACCATATTGTACTATACTTATTTGCTTTCTTTGTCCTACTGAAAATTCAGGTGTGTCATACAAAGCAGAACTTCCCAGAATATCCTGCAGCAGATGGATAAAGTGATAGCAAAGAGGAGGGAGCTCTGGACTAACACCTTCTCCAGAGTAGTGGCACTTGAACTTTGTTTCCCACATCCTGGGTGCCTTGCCTGGGCAGCCAGATAATTGCCTTGAGCATTTAGATAAATGGTCAAGTCCTGGCTATCCTTTGAAAGGGCTGTTGACTTTCATCCTACTTTTCTTCCCAAGAGGACAATTACAACTCAGTAACTGCAGAATCAGAATCCCAAATGCAAATGGTTAGAAAGCAGGTAGTAAAGCTCCCATGGATAAAATCTTGTAAATAGATAATCATCTTTCATGGATAACTGCAAAAACCTCCCCTTCTGTTTTGCCCCTTAGCCCTTTTTTGTTCATGAAACCCTTATCATTAAGCTGCAGAGAAGACCTGCTCCTTTTAGCTCCTTAGAACTATCCAGTTAGGACTTTAGGGGAGGATACTTAAACATACAAGTTATACCGATTTTAGTAGTAAATTTAGCAGATTAAAAATTCATTGGTTCTTCCAGCATCAGCCTGAGTGTAGTATTTATCTGTGAAGTTACCTATGACTTGTTCTGTATTGCATCTTTTTCTTATACAGTTTTTGTTCACGATATAATGAAAAGCCTATTAAATTGAGTGGGAACTGTGTTGTTGCCTCTGTCACTCAGCTGGAGAGTTTTTCTCATGGTGCTTTAAAAGCTCTGCAAAAATACAAGCAGGAAAGTTTCGGTGTGAGAAAACTGTTTGACATTAATTATTAATACATATTAATATTCATAACGAACCTAATTAGCTGGGAAAGTCATAGTGATCTTATTTGCTGATTAGCAGAGAAAACACTGACATATTTTTCCTAAGTTAACCTTGTTGACTAAAATTTGTGTCAATGAGCAAGTGCAAGGTTAAGAACAAGAAGATAATCATCCTGGTGAGATAATAACTGCTGAAGTAAAACTGATGCAACAGTGATTTTTCAGCATTTAAGAAATCTAAAGTCATAGATAATTCAGTTTGGAAGGACTTCTGAAGGTAGGCTGGTCCAACTCCCCCAACAAACCTGGGCCAAATTCAAAGTTACCTTCCCCAGTGCCTGGAGGGGACACTGCAGTGTTTACAAAACACCAAATGGGAAATGCTTGAGCAAAGGAGGTAGATGTAATTAGGTATAAAAGACAAAGGTAAGGGTGGTTCTTTGCAGTTTCACCCAGAGAAAAATGTTTTTTGAAGTCATCAAGCTGTCCTGTTTGGCCAGGCAATGTTAAAAGTAACCAAGATAAAATGCTGAAACCCTATTTAAAAAGAGTGGTTTCATTCTGATAATAAGGGAAGGTCTCCCAAGTGTTGCTAAAATAAACCTCAGACTTTCTAAAAAAAAAAA
>VXBC01002422.1:898113-1096945 GCA_013399945.1 Ploceus nigricollis | reverse complement strand
GGACAGCCATGAATGTACTAAGTAGCAGCTAGGCCTTATGTGACAATTTGTTTGTGATGTATCTTCTCTCCTCTGGCTTACTGAAGGACCACTGCAGAAGTGGCTCACAGGAGACACCTACCTCAGGCTGCTGGGGGTAAGGCACAAACCTGTAGGAAGAGCAGCCAAGCTGTAGGGATGTGGTCCTGAGAGCTGGCTGGGCTGAGCAGCAGCAGCACAGGCACAAACACCCCCGTGAAGTACAGCACTTCTGCTTGCCTCATGGCCTATACTCACACTGCTCTCCCTCACATTTATTAAAGCCAGCAGTATTACTTTATTCCCACTCCTAGGAAGGGTCATTACCTAGGGATTTTATCCAGGAAGCATTCAACCTTGTTACAGCTCTGCCCACTGCTGTTTATGTGACTCATGTTGAGGGTGAGAATCAAAGGCAAGTGAAGTTCTTGGGGGAGCTGACCTTGTTCAGCAGGGCTCTGCCATCTTGATACAATTTTCAGGTTGCCTCTATACAGCAAGAAAAGGCTTCCTCAGCTGTTATGATGGGAAAAAAATGGTACTCAACACTTCCAGGAACTTTTAAGATTGGATTTTGGCTCCTACTATTTCCACACTGAGAATGTTGATATTTTTGCAGTTGACACTGGGATAGTTTGACAGCTGGGGAAAAAAATAATGAAGACTCTTATGAAACAATTGTATTTTTCCCTAAACCTGTACAGAAAGCCTCAAAATTTAAAAAATCAGGAATCCTACTTAATCATGTGAAACTTTGTGGATGCCTGATTTCTTTACAGAAGAAATTTTCTCTCTATTATTTGCTTTCTGTTTTGAACCATAGCCTTACTGACTGTGCATGTTTCATAATTTGGGTCTGATGCATTGGTGATTAAATTTTTAGAATCTGCTAGCTATTCTATTGTCTCATGAAGTGTTGTAACACTTGCTTTAATTTTTTTTCTGCTAGTCAGAAAAGCAAGTAAAAGTCCTATTAAAAGGTTCCAGTGGTAGCTTTTGGATTTATGTAAGAGCCAGAGACTGAATTTTTTGACCTTTCTGATATGTTTACCAAATTGTACAATGATTATTTTGGTAATTTGACGTCTCCAACTTAAATTTTATCAAAAGACAATGGGTACAAAGGAAAAATTCTGAATAATATTAATTTGTGATTATAAAATTCCTATGATAAGCTCAAATTGTGTTTTTGCTATGCTGTTTTGAATTTAAAGCATCAGAAATTCCCAACTATCTCCAGGAGAAGATCAGCACAATAGACCTCTCAGTTCAGACCTGTTTTCAAATGCACAGGAATGTGCATACCCAGAGCTAAGGAAGATACATTCAGAAAGGTTTAAGTGGTTGAAAAAAGACAGGCTGTGGTATAGCGTGAAAGCTGTGAACATGACAGCAGAAATGCAGAGGAAACAATTATGGATGTGACCTTGAGGAGAAGCTGAGGGTTGGTTTTCCTGGGACCAGGTCCTGGAGTCAAGCATATCCTCTTTTACAGGCCATGAAACATCCCACCAGAGTTTGCTGCTTCTGCCTGCGTAGAAATGGGATCTATGTACATTATTTGCAAATAAACAAGATTATACTAAGAGCATATCAAATTTGTATCAACAATTTTTATTCCAGTAGAAAAAAAATCCTTGCAAGGCCTTGCAGTTTGATGATCTACCTGAGTGTGAAGGGTAACACTAGTCAATAGTATTTCAAATACAAAACCCTTCAATGCACCTTGAAAGGCTTTGAAGAATTTAGTTGTGTTAGCATTTTGCTCTGGGGTAGGTCACAAAATAAACTAAAACATCACATTACATTTCTAGTTTTTCTCAAGTCCTGAGAACAGTGGGTGTGATCCTGCTGTATAAAACAAGACTAAAAGGAGAATTGCTCAAACTGATCTTCAGAGCAGGCAAATCTGGACACAGCAGACAAGTAAGGAAACTGAAAAGGTTTGGAAAAGAAATAAATGCAAATCAGCAGAAAGTCTGAAATGTACCAGAAATCTCAAACATGTTTGGTACTGCTACAGCAAAGGCAGGACTTCACATAATGGAAACTTCTACAGAGCTAGTTGGAAATGCAAAAGAAAATGTTATAAAAAAAATTTCAGAATATTTGACAAATAGGAATACTTGACATTTGTGAGATAATCAAAGATTTATTTTTTTAGGAAAATATATATTTGTATGGTTTATTTTAGATGGAAAATTTCGAACAGTGAGAAGCTAACAAAATAAAACATCAATTTACTTCAGAAAAAAAGGAGTGATACCATGTTCTCATAGATGACAATAAATCAGATTAAAACAGAATTTTCCTGAAGCTGCAGATTCACCTTTAGGTCCTTGACACATATGCAGTGACAGATTAAATCTGGTTGGCTGAAATTGTTCTGACTCTGGCTATCCACCAAACCCTTAAGGCACAACTAATGCCAGAGTGTTTTAAGTTAAAAATCCAAAAATGGACAGACCATAAATACAACTTGCCTTATCACAGTACTTATTCCATGTAAGAGTGAGGCACATATATGGGGTGGGCTGAATCTGCCATCAATTTTAATCTGCCATCACATTGTGTTTAAGCATTAAGTATAGTTCTGCTGCTGCCAGAGAAGAGGAAACTTTAGCCAAGAAATGTCATTGGACAAGACAAACTTGAGCAAAATGTTCAGTCTGATCTGTGAGAAAAAAAACATACTGAAAGCCAGAGAAACTGAAGTTTTGTGGGTGAAATCAGTTCTATTAAAGGCATTAGCTGATCTTTAAATATTTAGCTCATCAACTGTATTTGGGAACAGGATGTAGAGGAGACAAAAAATACCCTTATTCATGTAGCCAATTCTTTTTCTTTATAATATAGTAGCATGAATATGCCCCAAACCACTTCGACCTTAGCTAATGACTTCTTTCACAGCAGAACTACCCACTAATTCAAATGCTCCTTGCATGGTCTACTTGTCATAACAATCTGTGCACGGTTTTGAATATGAAATCAGGACTTCTCTGGGATCTTCTCTTTGGATCTGGCTCCAAATAACAAGAATGCCTTCTGGCATCCCACACAGAGAAAGTTAATGGACAGACCTCACTTGACACAATTTTAATGAACATGTTTTGTCTTTGTTACTCTCAGTAAAGTCCCAGCACTGTTTTCTCAGACCAGATCTCCCAGGAATATTTGAATTGCTACAGCCCATTAGGTAATTACAGAACAGGATTCCTGAAATGCCAGGACACGGTCTATGTTCAGGCTTATCTCGGTCTGCCAAGACCAAGGAACAACCAAGACTATAGGGAAAGCTCAGTCAGCAGTACAGTAGGCTGAAACGGGAGGGGCTTCTTGGGCAGCAGGGAGCATTCTGTGTCCAATTCCCTGAGAAGCAGGGTATGTGTCTAGCCCTGCTACCACTGGTTCTTCTGTCAGAGCACCCTGAGTTCATCTCTCAGTCCCTCCTGATGCCTGTGTCTGGCTGACTGGTAAATAGTGAAGAATGAGACTCATGTCACTGATAATCACTTTTATTAGAAGCACTTCAACTTTGGCTGAAGAAGCTGTTATCCAGCAACACATTGCTTGCTTTCACTCTTGAACCATCCCACCCACCAGCCAATAGGAATAGAGGTGGAGTGCATAACAAAACATTAAAACCAAAAAATAGAATATATCATCTGGTCCAACTGAGTCTGAAGATCTTCTTGACTTTGGCTCCTTGAGAGGTGGGCCCATGAAGTTCAACAAGGCCAAGAGCAAACGTCCCTCACCTGGGTTGGGGCAATCCCCAACATCAAGATAAGCTGGCGGTGAAGGGATTCAGAACAGCCTTATGGAGAAGCACTTGGAGATACTGGTAGACAAAAAATTCTGAATGAATTGGCACTATGCACTTCCAGCCCAGAAAGCCAACAGTATCCTGTCTGTATCAAAGGAAGTGTGTCCTGCAGGCTGTGACAGAGGAGGGTTTTTTCTACCTCCACGCTGGTGAGCTCCCACCTCCAGCTGCATCCAGCTTTGGATGTACAAGAAAGTACAAGAAAGATATGAAACTGTTGGAACAGATCAGGAGGAGGATGGCAAGGGTGGTAAGGGGGCTGGAGCACCTCTGCTGTGAAGAAAGGCTGAGAAAATTGACTCTGAGAAGACCTCACTGCAGCATTTCCATACTTAAAGGGGGCTTATATGAAAAAGGGAGATGGGCTTTTTACTAGGAGTGTAGTGACAGGACAAAAGGCAAGGGTTTTAAACTGAAAAAGGGTTAATTTAGATTAGACATAAGGAAGAAATTATTTTATAGTGATGGTGAGATGCTGGAACAACAAGTTATCCAGAGAAGTTGGGGATGCTCTGAAGCGATACGCGGAATAAATAAATAGACTCCACAACTCGATGTAGTTATGAAGTGGGTATGTATGTCAGTGCCCAGCACAAGTGAGATAGCTCTCCAAAAACTTGTGCCCCGAGCATCAGTCTGTCCCACATCTTTATTCACAAAGGTGTTCCATATGCAATACATTACACAACATTTCCATGCATATTCAACCCCTGGCCCCGCCTGTCCTCGCCTCTCATGCTAAATAGGCCCACGCCCTTCTGGGCATGCGTGGTTCGTTGTGGTGGTCGCGCGGGTGGTCTCTGAGGCTGAAGATTGTGGTCTTCCTCATGATTGAACTTTTGAACTTTTCTCCTCTGCGCATGCGCTTTTGGTCCTTTGGTGCCTATCTGAGTACGTCTGTCAGTCTTGATAAGCTTGGAGACAGAGGAGCCCCTTTATCTGGGTTCTTTGCATCTCCTGGTCTTCTCTGGCATTGTCCTTTATGCAAGAAGCTTCAGAGATTTGCATTTTCCTATGCCCTTTGTACCATGGCAGAGGTTTCTCAAGTAAAAGGTTAAAATTCAACACATAATTCTACAAGCTAAAATTTAAATGTTTAATTTATTTTGTTAATTTAAGTGAACTCTAAAAATCTCTATTTCAGCTCCATCACTGGAAGTGTTTAAAGTCAGGTTGGATGGGGCTTTGATCAACCTGACCCAGTGCAAGATGAGATGTTGGACTAGATGATCTTTCAAAGTTCCTTACAACCAAACCATTTTATGATTTTACGATTCTTCACACCAAAACTCAGACTGTCTGAAATAGAGAACAGATGAAAAGGTTTCTGTAGATGATAAAACAAAAGGGGCTTCCTTTTCTAGGCTTCTCTTTGTCCCTCTGTGTTGGAAATAAGTGTTTTAAGGTCATTGAAAGAATCACCTTCAAAGGAGATATATTGCCAAAACCAGGTTTAATATAAAAGCAAAAGCATGACAAAGTTTGTTGGCAAGTTTTCACTCTGTTACTTACCAGGTGGTTAAAGCACACAGAGAAACAGCAAACAAAAATCCAAAATCAATCAATCAATCAATCAATCAATCCAAACCGAAATAAACCCAAAACTATCTATGTATAGGCTGAGGGAGGGGTGGGGGTGGTGAGAAAAGGATAGGGAGGGGTAAGGATAAAAAGGAATAGGAAGACCTTCCTGTCCCCTCACTAAACAGAGCCCGGACTTGACCAACAGGTAATGCCTAAGGGCCCAACAACACTTAAGAACACTTAACCTTAACAGCATTTAGCACTTAACCTTAACAGCACTTAACAGCACTTAACATCACTTAATCGATAATTTAAGTTAAACAACTTGACAAATGATTCATATAAAATTTACAATACCGCAACAGTAACTTGCTTGGTACAAATCTGAAGTACTTAAGACTCTAGGAGAGCAACATTCCTAGTACATTTGTTATAGCATATTCACTTGCATGTGCACAGACATAAAGGAGTCTGTACAATGTATATCTGTGAAAAATTCCCCTTGAATTCAGTGAATTACTCATGTCTGCCTTTGCATCTTCTCAACGGGTGAAGGGTTGAGCCTTAAGGTGTGGGGGTATCAGACATCATTCAGCTGTCTTCCGAGTTTAGCAAACTTCAGAGTTTGCTGGCTCTTAGAGGGCCCACTCAGAGGGATTTTGCTGTTTGCAGCTGCTGCAGTCCAGGAGAGCACCAAGGGTCTCACTTCGGACGCCTCTAAGTGGTTGCCATAGAGTTGGCTTTAGTCAGAGTAATTTTCCATCCTGGCTGCAATTCGCATCAGTAACTTTCTTTGAAAGTTTGATAATGAAAATATTATTTCCCTTGGGTTGTTATTCAGGCAAGAAAAATAAATTTACAATGCTGATTGTTAAAAAAGCAGGAGCTCAGTAGACAGCACTGGTTCTGTTCACTAGCTCTAGTTCACTGGAGCACTCAGTGTTTCTGACAAGCTCAAGAGGAGCTGAGCCCAGGTGCTGCTCATCAAGGTCAAGACCTAAGGAACGTTTCTCAGATCACAGTGAGACTGTGGGTGAGAAAGTGGGATGCAGCACAACACTGATGCATTTGCTTCAGACACTTCAGACTTGCCTTTTTTTTTTTTTTTTTTTTTTTCTTTCATCTTCTTGCAGTCACTGTAATTTTGGGAATTCTCTTTACAAGCTCAGCTCAGGCATTTGCTCATAGAGGAAGCAGTCCCTCCCCTTTCCCAATCATTCCACTGGTAGAGTCATATTCATCTTCATTTCATTGTATCAGCTATCAAGAAGTAACAAACTAATTTTTCCCTCTGCGAGGCAAAGCTGCATACTGCTTTAAGGTTTTCAGCTAGCATTTTCAAATAGGCTGTTGTAACACTCACATGCTAGTTTGCTTTTACCATCAAATCTGACATCTACAGTTGACTCTGCTTCAGTCAAGTACTTTGGCTTTGTATTTGGGATTTTTCCTAATACTTCATTTAATTAGCTTCCCTTGGCATTATATAGATGCTCACAGGGTATCTCAAGAGTGCAAGGAGAACTACTTCATTCATTAGCTCTACTTTCCTAGCACAATTTTCCAGCTGATAAACAGATGCTTTTGAAACCACGAGAGAATACAAATTCATAGAACTGAGTTCCAGGAGGGGATGCAGTAATTTAAACTGTCAGATGTAATACAAACCATCTTATGTCAACCAGTTACCTCTGTATTTAACCCAATTACTTGTGTTGAACAAAAGCATACCTTGTGGTTGATTAAAATATGTACATGACACCTGATTTACAGACAAAAAATTATGTCTCTATCATCTCACCAGAGATCGGTTCTGGACATTAATCACACTCAGCACTAAATATTTGGGCCTTAGTCTTCATTTGAATGACTCTGGATCTATTGGCAGCCACTGCTTTTGAGCCACTGCTGTTTGAGTAAGAAACCCATTGGTACATAGAACTTTTTTTTCCAGAGGTGTTTCATTGCCACAATCCAGTCACTTCTCAGTTATTTATTGTCACTATAGGACACGAGAAAACACGACGCGAACACGCTGCTGCTCTCAGGGTAAAAAAGTGGAAGTTTATTTTCTGACTCCAACATTTATAGATTTCCAAAGGTGACAGTGGATTGGAGGGTGAAAGTGCCACCTCTCCAATGACACTAGACAAACCAACAGCCCATCAATTTCTCCTCCTCCATAAAAGAATGCAAAACAATAAGTTATTTACAGAAAGTGTATGAGAAAGTTTGCTACAAGAATGTAAATCATCAGAAGGCTTAGAGAATCTTAAAAAATCAGGGCCACAATTTATTTGACAAATTCAACACAATATTTTAAATATTGTAGTGAAATGCATTTTCTCAAGTCTAAGAAATCAGGTATAGACCTCTTTTTCTCATATTTTTTTTTCAATTATTGAGGTTGATTTTTGTCCTCGAGAACACAAATTCCCACAGGCCATTCTGGCATCATCATCAGCAATACCATATACCACAGTGAAATAATTTTACTCTTCCTACTTGCTGTGCTCATTTATACATCCAAAAATTACTGCTTTAATATCTCTTGCTACAGTACTTTCATGGATATGCACGTTTAGTGAATTTCACAGGTGCCGCTTTCCATACCAGTCCCTCATTCTGTATTGACTAAAGTTTCAAGAGAGCTTTGAAAATCTGTGATGCTAAAAATGTATAAAGTGTCAGTTGAGACTCAAGTACCTGTAAGTTTTTTTTAAAATGCTGCATCAACCAGTTAAAATAAAACTGAAAAAGCAGAAAAAGCTGAAGGCATGGATTGAGAAGTCCAAATAAACCGAAATTAGTGATTAATTTTTAAAATAAGTTAAATTTCTCTACCGAAATCCTCCCATCTAGCTTTAGTCCGTTTCTATTGCAAACTAGGGCAGAAGCACGGCTGAGAGACTGATTCAGAGACAAAACGTAGGAGTTCTGGTGTGTAATTTAGGAAAAGTCCACAAGAGGGGGGTAGCAGCCACAAGCAAAGCCTGCTCTGAAAATAGGATCTGCCTGAGCAGGTCTGCAGAGGGTTTTGCAGTAAGGTTTCACTTACATGGCAGCGCTTCTGGGGACCCTTTGGAGATGGGCACCCAGCTCCAGTGTGTTTTTTACTTAGATAGCCCGACCTCGCTTGTTTTTAGGATTCTAAAGTAACTGAAATAGTTTCTAAATAAAATAGTTGATAATAACATGTATTGAAGTAAACAGTTGAAAATATCCTATCAGTTACTTCAACTTTTGAGATAATAGGAAACAAAGTCTGGTTCTAGAAAGAAAAACAGCAGCACCTAACAACAGAATTTGTTTCCATGCCTTTATAGGAAAGGTAAAAACCCCAGAGATCCCTTTTATACAGGGGAGGTTACTGAGTCAAAACTGCAGATCTCACTTAGGCCAGCACTGCTTATGTACGACTGCACCATACAGAGCAGTACTTAAATCCCCATTTAACCTTTTTTCTTACATTTTGGCCCTAGATACTTTGTGTGGGTTTTTTTTCCAATCTTGAGAGCTTGAAACATGAAAGTCTAAAGCACAAGTCTTAAAAAATTTAGATGTTGATTTTCAATGCAGCTGCATTGTCTTTTTCTCAATGCTGAATGCTACGTAGAGAAGTACTTCATTAATCAGGACACTGCGATAGCTGTTTGCCTGAAGAATCAAAAGCTCAGCCTGAGGATCCTGACATTTCTGAGCAATACAGCATGAACTTCTCCAGCCTTGATGAAAGCTGAAGGCAACAAGCATTCTTGAAAATCAGTTTTAGCTAAGAAAACTTAGGTAACTTTAGGTAAATGTGAGTAATTTCAGGTAAACCCAGTGTATGTTTCTTGATGTTTACCTTTCCCCTGAAATGCATTTGTACTCATTATGCACTCCTTTCTCCTTTTGAAAGGTAGATGATTGCTGGTTACTTCTGCTGTCATCCTGGAGATTAGAGCACCTGGTAGCCATTGTAACTTAGATCTATTACAAGAGGGTGCAATGGAAATGCAGTAATGGTAGCTGAAACTCCAGGTCTGGAGGAAAGAGACATGGGCTCTTTTCCCACTGGAGGTGACTATTACATCATTACACAAAAGTACAGAGTCCTGTAGGAGGCCGTAAATACTGTTAAAGCAATTCCTACAAGAGTTTCGTGTAGGAATATTCATCTACATTTTGACAGTGGGCTCTGGAGCATCTAAAGAGTGACCACACTCTATCATGGGTAGAGCTCTCTTGGAGACTATGCTTATCCCACCAGTCCTTGCTGTGTACCTGCCAATTTCCATGTTTTTCCCTCACTCTTAGTGACTAAGTCAGGGAAGGGAGATTACCCAACTTAAGTGTGAGTCCTCTTGGCCTTCCACCAGGATGGGTGCTTGTGGCTGGTTGTAGTAGGCAGCAGCTCTACAAAGCCCGACTTCTTCAGTGGCTGTATGGCAGATGTCCATCGCCTGTCCTGGACATCACTTGTGAGGGACCCAGCTGCTCCCCAGAGGAAGAAAGGAAGCCAGGCATGACCATCAGTAAGCCTGATTCTGCTCATCAGCATTCTTGAAAACCAGCCCAATCTTATACACAAGAGGACAAAACAGGGAGCGAGGGACCTGCCCTAAGCTAGGGAAAGCAGAATCCATGGGACATGGACTTGGCATTGACAAAACCATGTGGAAGATGCTTGAGCTGGGGCAGAACTAGAGAAGAACATTCATCAGTCACCATCTAGAGATGAAGGGTGGAGACAGGCAGCTGACTATAATTGCAGGAGTGAAGTGGGCCTGAGTGATGGTTCTGGCAAGCTGAGGAAAGAGTATGAGCTTCATCTGAGGTACAGGTTACACTCCTCTGGTGAAGGAATAGCATGTGAGAAGGCAGAGCAGCCTTTTATCCAGGGGTTCCACTGTCTCTCATTCAAAGCCAAGTTTGATACAGGTGAGTGAATTTCAGTCACTTTTATTGAGAAAATTATTAAGGTGGGAAAAAATACATAAAAGCCATAATACAGGTAAGACAAGTAATGTAAGTGAAGCAGTTGAAATTCTAACACTTAGGAACATAAAGGTTAGAGGAGAATTCTGATATGAAAGACAAAAAACAAATCAGGAGATCAGAAGAGAGCAACTCAGCAGTACTGAGGACATCCCTGCTCCACAGAGCAATGGAAGTCAGCCTCTCCCCTTCTCACTCATGTTCTCTTCTGACAAGCAAAGAGCCTTAGGACATCTTACCATGGCCAGTGAGCCCAGTAGCTTATTAGTTCTAGCTCTGTATTTGTTATGTATTTTCATTAAAAAATCTTTGGGTTTGGCGGTTGGCTCTTCAATAGTGTTTATCCTGCCTTAAGAGTTTTTGCTTAGAAAATAGAAGTTACCTGAACAAGTGGCTTCTTTTTTTCACCACCTCATCTGGGCAGGGTGAATCACTGTAGAGATCAGTATCTTCAAGGAGATGAAAGAAGGAATGTTAAGTTTCACTAAATTAGGCTTGGAGTTTAGAGGTAAGTCCGAAAGTGTATTTTGTTTAGGAGTACTTTTTCCAGTTTTTGAAGATTAAGAAGCAATTGCACCCCCTAATGAGAAATTAGAGTAGATACAGAAGAGACTGAAGAGAAACAGGGAAGATGTATGACAGAGAAAATATACAGAACTGAGCAGAAGAACTTATCTGCATCTTGAAATTATGTCTTTTCAGAAGGCTTTATCACATGTTCCTACAGTCTAAAGAAACAATCTTTAGTTTACAAAGCAAGCAAGCAACCAACCAAAAATCCTGCTAAATGGAATTTGCTAGCTGTGTGGATCCTCTCCTTGTTTCATAGATCAGACATCTTGCTGTAATGTGCTTCTCTACAGTCTATAATTACAGGCTGTCCTCATTCTTACTGACATTTCCAACCTATAATATTCAGTCATAAATTCCACCTATCCGAGATGCCAAATGATTTGGGCTTTTATTGGCAAGCAGTATTTTTTCTTATGAAGTCATGTGGAATTTAGTATGTGGCAATTAATCTTCTTGAGATTCATAGAATATAATCATTGATATTGGAAAATACCTATAAGTTCATCAAATCCAACCATTAACACAGTACTGCCAAGTCCTAAGCCATGTCTCTAGGCACCACATCTACTTTTCTTTTACATACTTCCACATTTGGTAAATCCACCACTTCCCTGGGCAGCCTGTTCCAGCCTGACAACCTTTCCATGAAGAATTTTTTTCCTAATAATCAATCCAAATCTCCCCTAATACAACTTGAGACCATTTCCTTTCATCCTGTAACTTGCTACTTGGGAGAAGAGACCAACCCCCATCTAGTTAAAACCTCATTTTGGCAGTTGCAGAGAGCCATAAGATCTCCCCGAGCCTTCTTTTTTTCAGGCTAAACTCCCCAAGCTCCCTCATCAGACTTGTGCTCCAGTAAGTTTGCTCAGCAGCAGGATAAAGTTACTCAAAGCAGAGTTGATGTGGATTAATTCCTNGACAACCTTTCCATGAAGAATTTTTTTCCTAATAATCAATCCAAATCTCCCCTAATACAACTTGAGACCATTTCCTTTCATCCTGTAACTTGCTACTTGGGAGAAGAGACCAACCCCCATCTAGTTAAAACCTCATTTTGGCAGTTGCAGAGAGCCATAAGATCTCCCCTGAGCCTTCTTTTTTTCAGGCTAAACTCCCCAAGCTCCCTCATCAGACTTGTGCTCCAGTAAGTTTGCTCAGCAGCAGGATAAAGTTACTCAAAGCAGAGTTGATGGGGATTAATTCCTGTAAGTTTGTTTGGGGTTTTTTTGGGGGTTTTTTGTATTTTCTAAGCTCTCTCTCCTGTTCCCTTCTTTTCTGGCTTGTCCTTCCTATCTGCCCTCCAGAGCTCACCTGTTCTGAATTTCTAGAGCATGGATGGATTACTGTAGATGTGTAATTTGCAATTCTACCTCATAGGAATTCACAAATACACCCAGCTCTTCTGTTCATAGAGCTAGTGCACCTCTTGCTTCAGCATTGCTGCATTTTGAATTTGAAGATGTGATTGTCTTCTGGGTGAAGCTGAGCTCCAGCTATGTAGAAACAAACTACTTACCAAGCAAACAATGGAGTGAAGCAGCCTCTGGGGTCCATAAAGAGAATGTGTTTGGACTGCATGTGGCAATAAAGTAGTACAGAGGCTGCATTTCTATTCAGTGCTGTGTAACTGATCAAAAGGAAAACAATTTTAAAAATGCTGCTGCAATGCTGAAATGATTCTCCACCCTAACTCTGCCTTCTGGTTCTTCAACCCTTTTTTCCTTTCTCATGATCTGTAGCCTATCTGCTATCTATTAACCCTACTCCTACATCACCATCTTCTCACCATAAGCCTGAAGATTGTAGTGCCTTGTGAAAACATTTTGCTGTCTTCAGCAAGGAACAACTAGGAAATGTCTGTGAAATATATCATCAAAATCAGAGAAAAACACAAAACACTGTCACAAATTGGTGTGAGGATTATAGTTTTTAAAATAATGAGTTAGCCTCTCCTTTCCATCCTTCCATCCTAGTCATCTGACTTGCGATTATGGATATCATTGGCTGAATACTCACTGACTCACTATAGAGTAAGAAAAAGAAGTAAACATATAGTATATTAAAAAACCACCATGTGAAATCTGAAATAAAATTATATAAAAATGGGCAGCATAATCCCAGCCTTACACAGAAAACAGAACCAAGAAGGGGACAAATGCTTATAGATGTAGCTGTTGGGGCTGCCACAGGATATGTAGCCACTGGCTACACCATAGCCTGTGTGTTGCCTGTATCCCTCAAACCCAAACAACTTTAAATTACTGCCTGGATTTCCCAGGAGTTACAGCTTTGCCCCGAGATATGTACCCTTTTAAATATTCTGTACTATCTAACTGCAAAGAACGTAATAGTTAGTGGCTTTAATTCCCTGATTATGCATTAATAAGAGACAAATTATTTCACAATGTTCCTGCTGGAATAGAGAGAAAATATTGCCAAACATCCCTTGGTACACTTTAAAAATACCATATATCATCAGGATGAACTTTCATGATGTGTTACGTAATATTTTTATCTCCTTAATATAATTCCAGTTCATGCTTTACATATATATTCAATAATGGTTTTGTTGTTGTTCAGACACTAAGCTGTTTTTCTGACATTCATTAAAATAATTCTGAAAACATTTTCAGAGTTCATTGTGATCAGTCTTGAAAATATCCAGCTGCACTGCCCTACTTCTTTTAAAAAATTAACCATCCAGCTTCTCAATAAAATGCCCACATAAAGGACAGTGGTTTTTTTATTCCTTCACACACCCACTGATATAAACACAATGATTATGGCTTTTTATGTAAGTGGCCTCTTGCTTCAGAGCTTGAAGCATCTCTGATTCTGAGTAACTGCAGTTTTATATAATTATTCTTCTAGTTCTTCAGGATCCCTACCACGCCTCATCCAAACATTTACCAGGCTCTGCTGCTTCTTATGATGATGAATGAAACACAAGAATAGATCTTCTTTTGTCTTTCAGTCTGTACACCAGACTTGCTCCATCTATCTACCTGTGCAGATAGAAGACCATTACTAATTAATTAATGACAAGGATGCAGAGTGAGACCAGGCTCTTTGTCACCTGTAGCACATCCATGGACAGCAAGGGTCAGTCTCACACTGCACACGCTGCCACTGACACTGCAGACATTGGTCCTGATGCCTGTGCTCCTGAGGCAGTTGTGACCAGGAACCAGGGACATGTGTTTTATGGCTCAGCAGCTTAAGATGGCTCAGAATGATGTCTGCTTCTGCACAAGAGGCAGGCTTCATCAAGTGATTTATTTTTTATACCCTGGAGTTCAGCCAACCATTTCTGGTTATTCCAACATCACACCACTGCCCTGCCAACTGCTGATTGTCCAAGTCTGAAAACAGCATTTTACTGAGGGAAGCTGCATCTTGAGAAGGGTTCAAAGAAAAGACTGCTCAACTCCAACCTCTTCTTCGGAGCCTTTATTTCCTGGTTGTAAAGTTGTCATAAAATTTTAGAAATTCCTGCTTTAGCCTTTTCATATTGCCAGTGTGAGATTTAAATAATTAAAAGATGTTTCACAGTAGTCATTTTGACAGGGTAATGCAAATTGAACAAGAAGTTCCTCATTCTAGGAAAAAAAAAAATTAAATGTTCAGGAATGCACAAAAATTGTAAAGTTGGAAAATAAGGTCATGGCATTTAACAACAATAAAATCAGTAGCTCTATCTAGCTATCCACCTTATTTACAATAACATAAGCAAAAAAAGGTAGCTCTTACAGTGAACTTGCATTTCAAGAAATGCAAATATGCCAAGCTCTTCACCACAGCAAGGAGAGTGAGAGTAAATGAAGGAGCAGGGAGCCACCCATTTCCAATTATTGGCTGGAAATACAGAAATGTTCTGATAGCATCCAAGCCTCGAACAGATGCATCTGTCAGAATTCTGTAATTGCTTCAATTCCCAGCACTAACCACTCCAAATAGAAGTATCAAGAAAAATGACTCACATTACATAATTACATAATCTTGAAAGAAATTCTGCATGAGTATTTGCATGAGTATATAGAGAAGGCAATTCCTTGGGGTGGAAGGAGAATAAGCATGCAGTTTTGTTGATCACCTAATAAGATTTAATTATAGTCTGCAGCCAGAGAAACACCCACACTTACTCTTTTTCATACTTTCCATGGATTGCTGCCCTCTGCTCTGGCTCAGGCACAGTGGCTACAGGGTGGCTTGGACAAGACAAAAAGTTCATGTTCTGCAGTGGGTTACACATACCTGTTGTGACCAAAATAACCTTACAGCTACATCAAGCAGGATCCTCACAGGGTGAAGGGTTTTGCGTAGTTGGCACTAAAAGGAAAGAAGAAATTCTACTCTAGTCTTAAAATCATCATTCCAGTATCTTAATTCACAGGATTCTGCTTCCATCTGTTTCCTTGTCTACCATCCTTCTTTCTATTAGCCACTTGAGCTTGTTCTGCTCCTTGGTACAGTGCTGACTATGCACTTGCATTAGTCTGGCATTAATTTTCAGCAATTGTTGGTTCATTTATATTAATTTACATTTCTTAGTCTTCAGAAGGTTTGTGTTGGTTCCAGTAACTTGAAAGCAATGGCTCTTCTTGTGTTTGGTCTCTAGCATGAAATACCCAGAAGGGTTAAACACAGTTTAATTTGATCTGTGGAGATTGGACCATAAGGAAAAGGCATTTTTAGCAAGCACAAGGAATATTTCTAAACTGAACATAGGAAATCAAGTGCAGCTGTATTTAAGAAGTTCAGTCTCCAGTGGTTCAGAACTTGTTGACAGCTGTAATAACCCTTGTTCAAACTGGGGAAGAGCAGCTCCTGCTGTGAACATGTTTTTACAGGTAGATGTCTATGATTTTGGGTGCTACTGCTGCACCAGAATTCATTTCATTGTTGAGGGAATAACCATCATTGTTGGATGAGACCCATGTTATTACCAAGTAGAAAAATCTGTGTTTGATCTCTTTAGCTCACAGGATCTTTACTTTTAGCCTGAACTGACTGATGCAATGGGTGAACCAAAGCCCCATCTCTTAATGGCTTCCAATTTCACCTGGATTTATTCAAAAGTGTCAAACTGGATTTATTCAAACATGTTACACAGGAAAGATCTCATCTCCTTTAGCTCCATGTGGGTGTGATTGGTTTTGATTATTCTTTCACCAGTTTCTGCTGAAGTCATATGGTGTTTCACAGGTTCCTCACTTTTTAATATTGTTATGCTGTGATAGACAAACATGTTCGATATTGTTGCATTGCAACAAGTACACACCCAAGAAAAGTCCCTCTTGAAGAAATGGGAGGACCCCAGGTTAGTGCACTTGAGGAGTTCAAGACTAAAAGAGGAAGCTCAGATTAATCCTGGGCTGTATCAAAAGCAGAGTGGCCAGCAGGATGAGGGAAGGGATTCTGCTCCTTGGCTCTGCTCTGGTGAGACCTCACCTGGAGTGCTGTGGGGAGCCCAACACAATACACACATGGATCCATTCGAATGAGGCCAGACGAGGGCCACAAAGTTGATCAGAGGAGAAGCAGCACCTCTCTAATGAAGACAGGCTAAGAGTGATGGGGTTGTTCAGCCTGGAGAAGACTGTGGAGACCTTACAGCACCACCTGTATGTAAAGGGCCTACAACAGAGCCAGAGAGCAACCTTTCACAAAGGCATGGAGTGACAGGACAAGGAGGAATGGCTTCAAACTGAAGAGGAGTAGATTTAGATTAGATATTAGTAAGAAATTCTTTACTATGAGGGTGGTGAGGCACTGGAACAGGCTGCCCAGAGGAGCTCTGGATTCCTGAGAGTGTTCAAGGCTGGGCTGGATGGGGTTCTGAGCAATCTGGTCTAGTGGAAGGTGTCGCTGTCCAACCTTCCAATGTCGCTTCCAACTCAAAGCCTTCCAGGATTCTCTGATTTCTCCAATGGATGTTGCTCTTTCGTGTTCCCCGAGCAGGGCACACGACCGTGCGACCGCCCAATGTCCTCGGCCTACCAGCGCCCCTCAGCGGCCCCGCCCCTCACTCGTCACCACGGCAACCCCGCCCCGCCCTCCGCGTCACATCGCCCGGCGTGCACAAGCCCCGCCCTCCCTGCGCTCCGATTGGTCGGTGGCCATAGCGCCATCTCGGCATAGCGCCGCCGATTGGCCGGCGCCGCTGAGGCACGGGCGCGTGGTGCCCGCGGGGCGGCGGCGGCCGTTACTCATTAGCATGGCCGCGGGGCCGCCCCTCCCGCGGGCCGCCCTCGCCGTTCGGCCTGTTGCCCCTGGTTCCCTCCCACACTCCCATTCCTGCCGCGAGGCGCCGCCGGGTGCCGGGACCGGGTCAAGGAGGGAGGCAGCGGCACCGCATCTTCTCTCCGTGAGGCGGCTGTGGGGTGCCGTGGTGCGGACAGGTAGAACAGAGCATCAGCTGCGCCCCCCTGGGCGTGCACCGTCCTACCCCCGCCCCGCGCGGCGCCACTGCCTCATCCGTGGGCGCGAGGGCTCCGGCAGCATCGCCGCCGCCAGCGGAGGAGAGTTCCGGCTCCGAGCGGGGCTGGGTACGGCAGAGGGGTGACCGGGGGGCCGTGAGACGAGCTCCAGCTTCTCCGGCGTCGCGTGTCCGGGAGGGGATTCTTGAGAAGACGTTTTGTATATTGTTTTTTTTCCGGTTTCAGAACCTCTGTCCAGGCTCCTGTAGCAGCCTGGCGAGGTGGGGCTTGTTCCTCTTCTGGGGCTCCTTGTTTTTCCATTGAAATCTCCCCACCTTCCAGTGAAAAGGAAACCGTCGCTTTTCTATAGATACATTTTTTATCCCTTCTCCGAAACCCTATTTTCGGCAGCATCCATCTGCGGCGAAGCTTTGAAGCAACAACCGAGATCAGTGACCCTCATGATGTGGACCTTTCTGGGCATCGCTTCCTTCATTTACGTGTATAAAAAGTGTGGAGACCTCATGACTTACGCTAATAAGGAGGTGCTGCTCTCCGTGCTGGTGTTTTTCTCGCTTGGCTTGGTGCTGTCGTACAGGTACCACTTCAGGGGGCCCAGGCAGCGGCAGCAGCAGAAGCAGAAGTCGCACCTGGGGGTGCTCTCTGATGTGCTCTCAGCTTTGCCTCTGGTCGGCTTCTTCTGGGCCAAACCCACCCCGGCGTCTCAACAAGTTGAACAACCCAAATCCAGAAAGGTAAGTTGGATTCAGACGCGGCACGTGAGGTGAAAGGTCCTGCTGCTCTTCCCTCTGGCCACTGACCTTCTGCCCTAGTGAGGGAAAAGAGCTAAGGAAGGGGTGGACAGGGTTTATCTTTAGATGCTGGATGTTTGATTTGTCGTATTTTGTGTCGGTTTTGGATGGCAAAAGGAAGAGTGAAACTTACTTAAGTGGTAGACCAGGGGTTTTCTAGCATCAAAACAGATATGTTTTAATAAAGATTTGGAGTAAAAGATCATCGTAGTAGCAGAAAAATATCTTCAGTTGCCAGTCTGTTATAGAGATGAAGGACTGGAGAATCTCGCCTATGAGGAGAGGCTGAGTGACTGTCCAGCCGGGAGAGCAGAAGGCTGTATGTAAATACCTGAAGGGAGGGTGCAAAGAAGGCTGTGCCAAGGCTTTTTCCATCAGTGCCTGGTGACAGGATGTGAGGTGATGAGCGCAGACTGAAAGAGAGGATGTTTGCTCTGAGCATCAGGAAGCACTGTTTACTGTCAGGGTGACTGAGCACTGCAACGTTCCAGAGAGGTGGAAGTCTCCATCCTTGGAGATATCCCAAACAGGGCCCAGGCCAGTCTGCTCTGACTCTCCTTGAACGGGGGCTTTGGACTCCATGATGTCCAGAAACCCTTTCCAACCTCTGCCATTCTGTAACTTTCTGAGGAGCTTACTAATACTTAAGGATGAAATACATTTGTTTATACAAGTGCAGATAGAGTTACTGGGAAATGATTGCTGACCTATTGTACAATAGGTGCAGGACCTGCTCAGATAGTCAGTCTGTTCCCTTGAGCCCTGCATGAGCCTTGCTGTGGAACAAGTGGAGAGCTGTAGGTGATGCCTGGAGCTTCGCTGGAGTCCTGCCATCCAAGACTATGAACTGGACGTAGATATCCAGTACACGTGTGGTCAGCACTATTTGGCTACTTTCCTGTGTACTTCTGGGCAATTTCACATGAGCGCTGACCCCTCACACAGAAGTACATGAAACTGGTTTTGGCTGCAAGTCAAAGGTTTTTTATTCTTATTTTGTTTTTCTCTTCAAGCCTGCCTTTATCAATTTCTTGTGTTGCCTGAATTCAGATAGTTAATTTTGCACTCTCTTGCTGTATTGTAGATATAAACATGATACTAGGCCACTAAAAATTCTGGTGTCAGTGTGTTTCACTGATGCAACTGTATTTTTACCAATGTCAGCACTGCAGTGCGGAGGCATTTGTGAAAGACTGAATTGAACTCTCATCTACCAGCTGGAGAAATGATTTGCAGCTTTGCACTGGAGTTGCCCCTAAAATTATTTTTCACTTTGAAGTGTATGTGATTAGGTGCTGTTGGGAAGGTTCTAAAACAGAGCTGATTTAAGATACCAGTTTCTGTATTAACTGATGTCCAGTCCAATATATGTCAATTCTTAACAGCTTTAAATGTAGATGAATGGTGATTTTGCTTATACTTTCAGATGTTACATGAGTTTTCATTTCAGGACTACTTCTTTTTCCCAGGCAGCTGCTTCTGCTGACACTTTTTCATTCTGAATATTACCATAAGTTGCTGTTTAGTTAGTTAGGTAGGTTCACTTAGAGTATCATTAAAAAGGAGTATGTTTTCTAGAGAAATAAATTTTCCAGTAAATCTAATACCTTTTTCATTAAAAAGTGCTAAGGCCTCCATGCTGGAGTGGTTCACTGGCGTGAAGGTATCAGTCTTACTTTATAGGACAAGAATATGGGACAGCCTTTTCTTACTGCCTTTTATAGCAGCTTTCAATCTCTGACAGTTTTGTTTGTGGTTTGTCTTGGATCAGCAGGGCAGGTTTTAGCCAGAGTCTTGATTTGCAGCAGTGTTGGTTTTTCTTTTCTCTGCTTGTTGTGCTTTTGTTGCCTTGTAGAGTATGACAGATTCAATTTTGGACAAAACTAAACTGCAAGATGCCTTCCAACTACCAATGCACCCTCAGTACCCTGGCTCAGAGTAGAGCTGCTCCAAAGTCAGCCCTCTTGACAAGGTTATGGTACATACCCATTGGCACATGTAACTTTGTTGGCTTTGTTTTCTAAAGGGTAAAAGAGAAGTGAACTTCTCAGATGTATATCTGACAGAGACTGCTCCAAATACAACATTGTCACCCCAATATGATCCAGAAATTATCATTGTGGGATCAGGTGTCCTTGGTTCTTCCTTGGCCACGGTGCTTTCAAGAGATGGAAGGAAGGTGACTGTGATAGAGAGGGATCTGAAAGAACCTGACAGGATAGTTGGAGAATTGCTGCAACCTGGAGGATTTAATGCTCTTCGAGACTTGGGTCTTGAAGGTGGGTACATTTCAAAGTGTAAATAGATCTGTAACACAAGAGTTACTACACTGAACAATGTGTTTAGTAAAAGCATGCCTACAGGAAAAATTAAGAAAAATATTATCTGCACTTAATGTTTGAATTAAAATCACTTGTGTATTTCCAGTTTGCTATTTTGAAAATACTCTTCTTTCAACATGTGTATTTTGCTTAAGAAAATTGGACCCTATTTAAAGAAATGCCTTTAATAAATAATTAGGCTTTCTTAAAGACTTGTTTTAACCCATCTGTTGGCTTTTATCTTGCAGATACAGTAGAAGGTATTGATTCACAAATTGTAAATGGCTACATAATTCATGATCTAGAGAGCAAGTTGGAGGTTGAGATTCCTTATCCAACATCTGAAGATGGACGCGTGGCCAGTGGAAGATCTTTTCATCATGGCCAGTTTATCATGGGTCTCCGAAGGGCAGCTATGGCAGAGCCCAAGTGAGTCATGCTGTGAAGAGCACAGTTGGGATCCAGAGATTCAGAAGCATTGTTCCCATCATTTCCATGAAATTCCTTAACCATTTCCCAACACGGAGGGCTGTGATGAGCAAGAGGGAGAGAAAGTAGCAGCTATAGTTACTCATTCTGCTCTCTGTAGACAAGTTCATAAGTTACATACATCATCATATATATATATGTCATGCTTTGGGACAACTTAATCTTTAAGGGAGTATGGGCTTTAAATATTAGGCAAGATATTTGCCCATCTGTGTGAGAGAACAGTTCACAGGTGAAGGGTTGGTTCTCTTCTGATTCTTGGGTTTGGTGTTTTGCCAGAAGTAGTGACCTCTTCTTGGTGAGCAGTGCACAGAACTTCTTAAGGCATGAGTGGAAAATCTGGCACTATTTGTTAGATCACAGAATGGTTTGGGTTAGAAGGGATGACCTTTAAAGGTCAGGTAGTCCAACTCTCCTGCACTGGGCAGTAGCAGTAGCTTTTCCACTGATGTTATCAGTGATGATAGAAATCAAGCCTTAACGTTTCTTTGTTGTTTTGCTTTCTTTTTCGACAACAAGAAGTAAGCCAAAGTAACTAAAAAGGAGCACTAAATGGAAGTAGCTCTTTCCAATTTCAGAATCTTGAAGACAATTTCTTTTCATAATTAAAAGAAAAAATTGATGTTTTCTCTTAACTGTTTTCTCTTAACTGCTTTCTTCTATAAAAGAGATGAGAAGTAAACTTTTATTGAAATAGAATAGATTCTAGGTGCTGCTTTCCGTGTGGTATTTTTTTTGTGTTGTCTTTTTTTCCCCCTAAATAATTTTTCCCCTAAGAATATCATAATGCCATATGTCCCTTTACAAGGGACATATGACATTATAATATTTTTACCTAACATCTTTATTCCGAGCCGAAAAATTGCTTTCTCCTTCCATATTTGTTATATCATATGAATTACTAAAAGTGGCACTAAAGATAGCAGCTCTGTAGTACAGTTAAAATTAATGGTGACTGTCTTCACTAGTTCTGAAAGCTAAAGCCTTCTTGAGGCTCTAAGTTCAATGAAATTTGGGCATCTGAGTGCTCAACTTGTGGGAAAAACTCCAGTAGCTGTACAGTCTTTGAAACAAAAACTTGCAAAAATCATGTTTGTGACTTGAATGAAATTCTTTCCCCTTTTCCACACACTCTCGAATGTTTGTTTTGTGTATGCTTGCTTGCCATTTAATTTGTGGCCTAGAAAGCTGCATGTTTATGTGCAGTGAAAGATCAAGAACTCTTAATAGTGCCAGGAGGTTTTGGGTTTTATTACAAAGCTTTTGAAGATATAGGGGATAATTATTACTGATTAGTATAGCCTCTTTATAAGCACTAGGCAATATGAATGTATTTCAGATAAGTAAAGTTATTTTTGCAGCAGAAAGAGGTAGGGCATCATTGATTTGTAATAATAAACTAATTATATGTAATTATAAACTCACTTATAGTGGATGAGAATGAGAAGAAAAAGTGAGCGCTTAGGTAACTGAAATGACAGCTATGAAAGAAACTTAGAGCTGATAGGATCTGCAGGACTCTGATTCCCTGGCATGCTGCTGCAGTCCTTTGCTGTTGAGGTTTCTGTTGAGTGCTCACTCATAACCATTCATATTTTGATACAGCCAACATGCCTGTTGCCTGTCAAATTAAGCCAGTCACGAGCTGGTCTGAAATGTCTGTGCTGGATGCCAGGGAAAAAAAAAACATTAAGATGCTTGTGTTCCTTTTAAGACCCTAAAATAGCAAGCTGTTGTATTCTCATGTGCACCTTTAGCTCAGTTCTTAAAGTTGTGGAATTCCATCTGGATATGAAATATTTGCGAAAGATTCAGAGTGTCCCATTTCAAGCTGCTAAGTCTGAAGTGCTGTGATCAGGTCTAACAGCTCAGACCCAACAAATTTACAGAGATTTAATTTCTGAACTCAAAATAGCTCTGGTTGGGAGATAGATGCAGGGGATGCTCCACTCAAACATAAGTGTTAGCAGGACTTTAAAAGCATAAATATAAAGAAACCAGAGCTCTATCCCATATTCTGAGGTGACAAGCTAGATATCTGTGTCCTAAGCAGGTTAGGTTAGTTTAGACTGTTCTGAGAATTATGTGCCTTTTATCTAGTGTTCATGTTAAGAGTTTAAGTGCTGCTGATCCTGCTCTTTAATTCTCCTCCGAGTTAGTTCTCACCTGCACTGTCAGCTATTCCTAGCTTTTAGCAGGGATGACTCAGTCAGCTCCCTGATTTCTGACCATTATTAGGTGTGAAACTCCTCTCAACATCTCTCACAGGGCTATGGGGCACAGCTGGGGACTCTACTAAGTGATAGGATGTTTGTGATAAACAGTACGGGTTTTAGAATATTCAGTTATCAAATCAAAGGTTTTGATAAAAAGTGAAATTTATGACCAACACTTTTTGATATTTAATGTGGCTTCAGAAACTGTTCAAGAACCCTTTTTTTGTGAAATATAAACGGTGTTGGCAGAGACAACATTATTGAAAATTTGGTTTTCTATATGTGTCTAGTGCCTTGAAATGCTGGCATCATTAATCCTCTTCTGTTTTAACCTCTTTCTTTCATTTCAGTGCAAAATTCATTGAAGGGACTGTGTTACAGTTACTTGAGGAAGATGACTGTGTTGTGGGCGTTCAGTACAAGGACAAAGAAACTGGCGACACTAAGGTAAGAGCTTTCTGTTACAATCTTTGTTAAACTGTTGAGAAGATAGAGTATTGCTTTATATATATAATTTTTAAAAAGCTTGTATTTCAGAGCACTGGTACAGAAATAATGTAGTTATCAAGAAAGCGTCAATAAAGGGAGATTATTTTCTAGTGCATACAGTCTGGGAATATGGGAATTCTTGTTATAGCTTCTTATGAAGCTTCTGCTTTCTCTGGAGAATTCAGTTCATTATTTGTTTCATTATTCATATATCTGGAGTCTAAAATCTTTCAAGAGTTCCTGGTGAAAAGAACAATATGTAAAGATTTGTGTTTTGGCTGTGTGTAGTGGTCTGCATGTCCACATATACTTCCACCATCGAGTGAGGGACTGAAAATGAAGAAGTTACCTGTTGATAGTGAAAGCTCTGTCTTGTCATTTCTTGGATGACAGAAAGAGAATTTTGGCATATTTTAATGCTAAACTGCTGGCTAAATGCTATGAAACTGTGTGAACTTAGGAGAGACCAGTTTGGGTAGAACCCCTGTACTGAAGTTCTGGATATGCTGCCTATTCTCCAGGAAAACCAGATTTGTGATCTTCTTTGTGGACTTTGAAGTTCCTTTGTTGCCTAAAGTTATGTAGATGTACTCTGATGGGAGAGATGGGAATCTGCCTATGCCGTGCTCCCCTCCATACTAGATGGAGAAAGTTCCTGAGTAGCTGGAAGAGCCTGCTCTGATATCTAAGATCACAGATCTCTGACATCTTTCCATCTCTTAAGTCATTTAGAAATGGGACTGGTGACATAGAACCGTATAGGAGAGAGCCTTTTAAAAGTATTTGCCAAAGCTGTAGGGGAGCAAGCTGGTTTTAGACTGTCCTCAGGCAAGTGCCATTTCAGCCCACTTAACACCTAAGTGCTGCAACAGAGCAGAGAAGTAACAACATCCTTGACCCCTCTTGAGGTAGCTGGAGGAGGAGTGAGTTCCAAGTCGTGTTCCTTGGTCTGTATTACCAGCCATGTAATATGAATGAAACTGTATTAGGAAATCCACTCTAGGAGAATAAGCCACTGAATCACGGGTATGGGAAAGAGAGGGAGTTTGGACAGGAGGAGGATTTTGTGCAGGGAGAAGGGTGTGGAACGTGCATATTTTTTTTTGAGTTCTGTTTTTAAGCTTCACACAGTTATGGATGGATGTTATTGTCGTAATTTTAAGTGTGACTTATTTGAACACTGGATGACCAGTGTTCTAGCCTGCATCTTTCCTGAAAGTCTGGATGTTGTTCTAAAGGCCTTAAGTTTCTTGTCTGTATACTGGGGATAAACAAATTCTTGTTTTCTCTGAACGCTGAAGTTCTGTGGCTGGAAAAAGCTGTTTCATTTGCTGGCTTAGATCTCCTTTGATTTTAGAAATCTAGTATAGAAGAAATTTCCATTAAACATTTCTATTTACTATGTTTCCCTACCTGTGAGTTTTTACAGCTAGGAAGCTCTTAGCTGAATAAAAACCCCAAACTCAAGCCTGTTTACATTCCTTAGCCTGCTTTTATAAAGAAAAGAGGCTGTGTTGTGTATATGTGTTTTTCTGTTCTTTCCATCCTACATTCTCCACCACATTACCTCTGAGATTTTTATTCTCTTAAATGAGGTTCAAATTAGCCAGTATGCTAAAGGTCAACTTATAAATTTTTTCAAAACTAGGCAACTGAATAGACTCAAGGTTAATTGTGTTGACTGGAAGAATTGTAGCATGAGTGTTCTACTCCTTAGACAGCAGGAAACTGATATGGACAGGTGACTTTGGTCTAATTGCAGGAAAAATTAGAGCTTGCAATCATCCAAGCTAGGAATCCATGGGAAAGAGGTGAATCTGTAGTAGAGGTAGCTCTACTCAGGAGCTCACTTCTATAAGCACAGACATCATAAAACATGTTTTACCTTACTTACATCTACTGTCATCTGATTTTGTCCAACTTCCCTTCACACAGCAAAAGATGTTAAGGTTTGTGTGACCAAGTGCAGTCAGACTTGAAGATCCTTGTGAGTCCCCCACAACTCATAATATTCTATGATTTTATGAATTCCCTCCAATATTGGTGGCAACTGCTCATAGAGGAAGTCACTCACAGAGTGACTCACCCATACAATACGAAAAGCTTTCTGAGGAGTAGTAATGAAACACAGTGTGCTTTTTTTGCCTTACTTACAAACTGAAAGCTTAAAAGGAGAAATACTTTTTACTGCTTATGCCAAGCATATGAAATCACTGAAAGCTGAGGCTAATGCTTGTTGTAAATCTATTGTCATTTGAAGTTCAATCACTGAACATATTGACACTGAGAAAGCTGTAGCTAGAAGGAAACACCTACCTTTACGTGCTTCCTAATATAATAATGTTGTTATATGACCGTAAAAGGCATAAAAATACATTTTAGTATTTGGAATTATTTGCTTATGTTCAAGAAGAATGTATATGTTAAACATTAAGAATTTGCACAGACCTTCAGGCTGAACCTGATCAGCATGTAGGAAAAAAATTAGGGAGGCCAAAGCTCAGTTTGAACTTAAAATGGTGACTTCTGTAAAGGATAATAAAAAATGCTTTTACAAATATATTAATGGTAAAAGGAAGGGTAAGACCAGCCTTTGTTCTTTACTGGATGAGGGAGGGAACTTAGTAACTGCAGATGATGAGAAGGCAAAATTGCTTAATGCCTTCTTTGCCTCAGTCTTTAGTGGGAAGACGCTTGTCGCCAGGACAGCTGTCCTCCTGGGTTGATTGATGGTGCCAGGCAATAAAATGGTTCCCCCATTACCCAAGAGGAGGCAGTCAGAGAACTGCTGAGATGCTTGGATATTCATAAATCTGTGGGACTAGATGGGATCCATCCCAGGGTGATGAGGGAGCTGGCAGATGAGCTTGTGAAGCTACTCTCCATCATTTACCAACAGTCTTGGTTCACTGGCGAGGTTCCAGGTGACTGGAAGCTGGCCAATGTGACACCCAGTCACAAAAGGGGTGGGAAGGAGGATCCTAGTAATTATAGACCAGTCAGCCTGACCTCAGTAGCTGGCAAGATCATGGAGCAATTTATATTGAGTGTCATCATGCAGCATTTACATGATGGCCAGTGTATCAGACCCAGCCGGCATGGGTTTAGGAGGGGTGGGTTGTGTTTGACCAACCTGATCTCCTTTTATGACCAGGTAACCCACCTGGTGGATGCAGGAAAGGCTGTGGATGTGTCTATTTGGACCTCAGCAAGGCCTTTGTCACTGTCTCCCACAGCATAGTCCTGGAAAAGCTGCAGCCCACGGCTTGGACAGGAGCACCCTTTGCTGGGTTAGGNGCACTGGTGAGGCCACACCTTGAGTGCTGTGTCCAGTTCTGGCCCCTCGGTTTGGGAAGGACGTTGAGATGCTGGAGCGCGTCCAGAGGAGGCAACGAGGCTGGTGAGGGGCTTGGAACACAAGCCCTGTGAGGAACGGCTGAGGGACCTGGTGTTGTTTAGCCTGGAGAAAAGGAGACTCAGAGGCGACCTTATCACTCTCTACAACTTCCTGAAGTGTGGTCGTGGTCAGGTGGAGGTTGGTCTCTTTCTCCAGGCAACAGCTGGCAGAACAAGAGGTCACAGTCTCAAGCTGCATCAAGGGTAATATAGGTTAGGTATTAGGAAAAAGTTTTTCATGGAAAGAGTGATAAAGTACTGGAATGGTCAGCCCAGGGAGGTGGTGGAGTCACCATCCATGGATGTGTTTAAAAAAAGGACTTGATATGGCACTCGGTGCCATGGTTTAGTTGAGGTGTCAGGGAACGGGTTGGACTTGATGATCTTGAAGGTCTCTTCCAAATTCTCTCTTGTGATTCTGTGATTTTTAGATCAGCTTGTGTAGCAAATACATAAGTATGAATACAAGGGAGGAAAACCCCACAGTATTTCTTAATACATATGTTGGGAATTGCTTCTCATTGTTCTGAAACAAAATTGATGGTGTCTTATCTTTATTTTTAATTTATGCTGCAGGAACTTCATGCTCCACTTACAGTTGTAGCTGATGGACTTTTCTCCAAATTCAGGAAAAGTTTGGTGTCCAGCAAAGTTACTGTTTCATCCCATTTTGTTGGTTGCATTTTGAAGGTAATTTTTATGTATAATACTACATAAACCACTATGCTGTTGTTGAAGGTGGGGTACTTTGTAACCCATATAAACATGTTTGCCTTCAGGACCTACAAACTTCAAGAGAGAAGGTAGTGTCCTGGTTTTGGACTGGGAATCTGGGTGGTTGGAGGATCCAGGTAGAAATCCTGTCTGGCTCTTTCACTCTGTGTCTGCTGCATTAACTGATGCATTAACAGCAAAAATAATGAAGGGAGAATGAGCCGAAGCTAACAGAATTTTCACTAGACTGGGAACACTAACTGGTAGGAACTCCAGTACTTTTTGGGTCTTCTAATCCAGTTAGCACTGCTCAAGTTAGTCTACTTTTGGAATCTCCTTTAAGACCTCATTAGGTAGGGCCCTGTGATTCTTCTTCAGCTGGTATGTCCAAGTAATTATATTTAGACTAGTGGATTTCTTTCCCTCCCACCACTTTCTTTATGAAAAGACAACAAAGTTATCCTACTGAAAACTACTACATTGATTATGTTACAGGTTTTTAATGGCATATATTAAATCTTGGTGAGGCATTCAAATGAAATGGATAAAATAGTGATTCTAGTAAATATTAAAATGTATTGGCAAAAGAATTGTTGCTACACTGAAATTCAGAACTTTCTTTTTGAAAACACTTCTTCATTTAAGAGAATAATAACACAATATGATAGAGGATTTTATTTAAAAGTGTTCTAGAAAATTTTGTATGTCTGATGTTTAATACCCTTTCATTAATCAGTCTCAATCTTTCTTCCCCTTCTTTCCTTTTTAAGGATGCATCACAGTTTAAAGCTAATTATGCTGAACTTGTTTTAGCTAAAACGAGTCCAGTGCTAATCTATAAGATTTCTTCAACTGAAACTCGGGTCCTTGTTGATATTCGAGGGGAAATGCCAAAAAATTTAAAAGAGTACATGATTGAGACCATTCATCCACAACTACCTGGTAAGTCTGGAAAGACTTCTAGAGAATTGTCACATTTAAATATGTCAAAAAAAAAAAAAGGAGACACGTTTCATTGAATTAATAGAACTGTGTGGCTTTTTCCATGTGCGCAGTCAGTGTTTCAGGAACCATTTACCCTTCTTTGGTCCCACACCACACAACACAAAACACAAGTTTGTTCAGCTCATATCTGTGAGGTCAGCAATTCAGAAGGATTATATAAAGCTCTCGGGTCCCCAGCACAGGAAGGACATTGACTTGTTGGAATGAGTCCAGAGGAGGCCACCAAGTTGACCAGAGGGATGGAAGGCCCCCCTCCTATGAGGAGAGGTTGAGAGAATTGGCTTTGTTCAGTCAAGTCTTTGGTGGGACCTAATTGTGGCCTTCCAGTACCCGAAGGGAATCTACGAGAAAGATGGGGCAGAACTATTGACAAGGGCATCAGTTACAGGACAAGGGAGAATGAGTTCAAATAGAGAGTAGGTTTAGATTAGGTAATAGGAACAAATTATTTACTTTGAGGGTGGTGAGGCACTAAAACAGGTTGCTCAGGGAGGTTGTGGCTGCCACATCCCTGGAGATGTTCAAGGCCAGGTTGGATGGGGCTCTGAGCAGTCTGGTCTAGGGGAAATGTCTCTGCCCATGGCAGGGGGGTTGGCACTACATGATCTTCAAGGTCCCATTCCAATCCACACCATTCTATGACCCTGTGATATCTCAAAGAGCTTAAAATGGATTGTAGACATTATTTGTGTCTTTGTCTGACTACTGTAACTAAAATACTTGGTTGTTGCAGATCACTTAAAGGAACCATTCTTAATAGCAGTTCAGAATGATCGTTTAAGGACTATGCCAGCCAGCTTCTTGCCTCCTTCAGCTGTAAACAAGAAAGGTAGGTATTATGAAATAAAAGGAAGAAAAAAGACATGATAAGCATCTTCTGGGGCATAGGACTTTGTTGTCTTAGATGTATATTTGTTGTTCAGTACAACTGTCTCATAAATCTTCGATAAAAAAGTAATATTTTGAAGTTGTGTATCTTGGGCAAAATTTAACTGGAATGTTTACATTGACACCAGATGTGAAGTCAATGCCTGCTTTGTCTCTAAGTTTAATTTATTCAGTTGCTCAAGCTTATACAAGTGTAGCCTAAGAAAAAATAATAAAAATTTAAAGAAATTAACTTTAAAATAGTTTGACCTTGATTATCTTAAAGCTTTTTAAAGCCTTTTAGTTTAAAGACATACTTTGTGGTTTTTGTTTTTTATTTTCTAGTTATTATACATCTTATTTTCTGATGGGAATGAATTCTTAGTAAGTTTGATGTTTTTAATAGAAGATTTGAATTTTAAGATTCCATAACAGTTGTGCAGTATTCTATTGTTTTTTCTCTTCTACCTAGGTGTTCTTCTTTTAGGAGATGCCTATAATATAAGACATCCTCTAACTGGTGGAGGAATGAGTGTTATTTTAAATGATGTTAAAATATGGAGAAGTTTGCTCCAGGATATCCCAGACCTTTATGAAGATTCTGATGTCCTTAAGGTGATTCTTTATTTTGGACTTATTTTAGACAGCTTCCACTGCAATTCAGTGACACACTTCTAAGTTTTATGCAACTCAGGGACAAGTAAGTTATTGGTGAAGCATAGCAGTTTTCAAAGCTTTGGCTAGAATAATCAGATATCAGGCATTCACCAATGGAGCTGTGGTCTGTAACTGCTGTGCTGTGTGGCAAGAGGCAGTTTCAAAACTTGGCACACTGACCTGCTGTGTTTTACTTAAGGAGACTGGTGTGCTGTGTCTAGTCAGGATGCTTTGCTAGGATAACCTGATAGTCCTATTTTAATAGGGTATTTTTAACCAGATTGATCCTAAATGTAGTGGGTTTGAGCCATTACACTTGTATGAGTGGAACTTGGACAATAATGAGCTTGTGTACCCAGTCTTTCAAGAGACATCTCAGCCTCCACTAGCCTCTTGCCTGCTGCATTAATCTGAGTAGTAAATGAGAAGGGATCCTTCTTTCCCAGGACCTGCTCCATCAGTTTTGTTCATGCAAGGTTTATTTTTTCAGTGATACTTAGTCCCAAAATTCTGATGAGTAGATAATAAGATTTCTTATTTATTTGTTTACTGCTTTTAATGGGGCTAGGTGTATTGTCTTGGCTAAATTACAGGTAGTATAATTGTACACTACAAGTAGATGATTCAAAAAGTGTATTTGAAAATTGAGAAGCACTTAGAGGAACGCTGATTGCCAGGACAGTTCAGGACTTACCTGACCACATGCAGATACTTTCATGGCAGCTAGTCACCTCAGACTTCGTCATTTCCTATTTATTACCAGTCAATTGAGAGAACTAGCTGAGCATTATCCTTCAAGTTTCAGCTGTATCTCAGACACCCCCTGTAGGATGAGAAACATGCTCTGGAACTACCTTTTTCCCACTATATGTAAGGTCAGGGGAGTCTGGATAACTGGTTCAACAAGTTTTTGAAATTCCTTAAAGACCTAGCTTGGCATCAGTCTTAACATATCACTAAATCCCTTCTACATGTCCATGAGCATGGCTCTTGCCAACTCGCCTCTTTGAGAATCTTTTGAATGTTCCTTTGTATTTACTGACAGAAATATTTCTTTTTCTTTTTTTTTTTTCAGGCAAAAAGAACATTTTACTGGTCAAGAAAAAAATCACATTCTTTTGTAGTGAATGTTCTTGCCCAGGCACTTTATGAACTCTTTGCTGCCACAGATGGTAAATATATCTTAAAGTTAACCTCTGATTAATTACAACTTGGTAAATAAATATGACTGGGAAGGGGATGTCCATGTCTCTCTGTGTGTGTGTATATATATGTATGTATATTGTTATATATTAAAAATATATCAATCAAAGAATTTTAATAAATTTTCTTGTGTTCTCTGCCTAGTTTTTTAGACAGAGTTTAGCAATGTGAAGGTAAGTCTGGAGTTAGGACTAAATAACAAACCAAAGAAAAACTCCAAAGAAAACAATAGTCAGTTAATACAAAAATATATAGATATTCTGTAAAACTATCCTTTGTGTAAATAAAAGCAGCTTGAAGTCCAGCTGAATTAAACAGAACAACAGCTACCAAAGTCTTGGATTTAATATCAGTATTGTGCCTGCAGAAAAATGTTTCAATATGTGTTGATTATGTTTGCTTTATTAATTTTAATTAATTTTGTAGATTCCTTGCATCAGCTAAAGAAAGCCTGTTTCCATTACTTCAGACTTGGAGGAGAATGTGTCGCAGGTCCCGTTGGATTGCTCTCAGTGTAAGTTCACTGTGCTGGCAGTGGTTATTGTGAGCCCCTGAGAGATCTGCTTTGCTCCCCATCAGGTAGCTCAACACAGGGAGGATGGCCCACATGAGCCTAGGTTTTAAGATTATACTGAAGGTTGGAGCTTTATTAGAAACTGTGTCTTTAAGTGCTGACTCTTTTTTTTTTCTTTTCTTTTTTTTTTTCTTCCTGCATAAAAAAGGCCACTAATAGCTGGTGGCCACTAGTATAGGTGGTACAGAAATTTGAATAAGGTGGAGGGGTCCAGAGCAGCTGGTGGAGATGTTTCCTACTTGACAAGCTGAGAGTAGGGTTGGGTGAGGCCTCCCATAAAAAGCTGTAAGGAACAGGGAAATCTCCAGCTATGAAGGTGTTTGAATGACCCCTCAGAAACTTGTGAATGCACAGTAAATCCTACTACTCTGAACGTAGGAGAATGTGTGCTTTTATGTTTCTCTCCTTTTGGACTGAGAGCTAAAACTGAAAAGCCTGTTTGAAATATTCCTCTGGGGGAAGACAAAGAGTAAGAGGTAGACAAAGAGAACTAGAAATGAAGAGAAAGCAGCAGTGTATGTTGGCTGTGCTGTAGAAGGGAATGCAGAGTGGGAGCAGCCCAAGAGAACCAAGTTTTTATTTTTCAGTTGAGTTGGCAGGACCAGATCTGCTAAATCAGAAGGGGGTGTGTGATCTTGAGTGGAGATCTGAATTTGTAAAATGGAAATTTTTCATTTTTTTTCTGATTCTGTTTATTTACTGGTTTTATCTGTTTATTTTTAATGCAGGTTATCTCCTAAACCAATGGTACTGATTGGCCACTTCTTTGCTGTGGCCTTGTATGCTGTTTATTTTTGCTTTAAGTCAGAGTCCTGGATCACCACACCGCGAGCAATTTTCAGTAGTGGAGCTATTCTTTACCGGAGCTGCTCTATAATATTTCCACTTATTTACTCTGAGATGAAGTATTTAGTCTATTAAAATCCAGGGTAAAATGACTGGAGGAAGAAAGCATGAAAATCACAATGCCTTCAAAATCTTTGGACATGTACTATTTAATATTGTATTATGTTTTCCTCAAAACGCAATTTCCTTGATGAGATTTTAACTTAATTTTGGTTTTGTGGTTATATACATATATATTATATGTAAATATTCTTTTCTTTGCAATTTAAGTTCAAAAAGGAGTTAGCTGTTTACAAGGACCATAATTAAGTGTTGACGTGGTAGATAATTGCCAGTTTTGACAGAATTTCTTTCCTTGCTTTATGCATTGCTGAGTGCACCACTAATATTAATAAACTGAGAAGTGAAAACTCTAAACCATATGCTGCTATTATCCTTCATGCTTTTTTCTGTTCAGTAGTTCTATAGGTGTTATTACTGTGAAATATTGTAACATTCTTTATTTGGTTATTTCATTAGGATTTGCATCTGTTCTGTTTCAGTTGTAGCTAAGATAGTGGTCTTTTGACACTTAAAAGGACACTGTAAAGGATGTCAGATCTTGATGTGTCACTATACCTTTAATTTCAGTTACTGTTGCAAGTGCCATGTTGCTCTTCTGCATTCCTTCTTTACACCAGAATTCATTTTAACAAGTAATAACCAAATCTTTGCTTTGTTCGCTACTGCAATGCACTCAGGTAGTGAAAGCACATGTTTTTGAAAATTTCTTCCTATCTCATTTCCTTTCAAAATCTTGAAAGTTTGGGGTTGTTCTGCTTGGTGTGTGTGCAACTGAAGTTTAACACTGCCATGAACTGAAGCACAGCAACAAACTATCCACTGAAACAAATTAAGTCCAGGCTATTTCCAATAGACAGTAACCTTTAATATTACTTCTGAAAGTTAATGAAAAGCACCATGAAAGTGTCCTTTTAATACTTGGAGTGTGGTGGGATTATTTTTCCTGTAGGAATTACTGCATGCTACTAAAGAGTTCATGTCTATTCCTATTGGTCACTATTCCTCTCAATGTTGCCAGTGTGGTTTCCTTTGCTCTTGTGCATCTGCATTTTCTGTACCTTTCTTATGATTTGTTTGGGTATCACTGTATGGCTCTGCTCTTTTGGCTTGCCTAAACAATCACACGTGGGTGCAGCCAGCAGTCTGGAGAGTAGTAACAGGTTTTTCTTCTTCTGTACTGGTGAAACTGACTCTACCTTGAAAATGACAGATTGCATAAGCTGTGTATAAACATCCATTTTATCTTGGACTGTGAAAAAAATCTGTGGAGAGACTTTATTTAGTATTTTATTTGATGGATATTTCAAATGACCTTTTCTTTTTCAGAAGCAAAAGTATATATATTTTTCTAACCATGATCACTTTTGATACCCTCTTGAAATTACATTCATCATGAATATGTCTATGTTGAAACTTTAGGGTAAAGTACTAATATTTTCAAATATCATTATATATGGTAACTAAATTATGCCCCTTTAAGGGTACACAAGGTTTGCAGGATTTATACAAGTGTTTTCAAAATTTGTGACAATTTTGAAAATATTGATTAATTTTACATTTTTTATTTTTTTATATTATTTGCAGTCAGTCTCTTTAAAATCATGGATAAAAAGTCCTGAGCCAAATACACATCCTCAGCTTACGTAAATAAAAAGTTATTATATCTGTATATTATTTTTGTTGTGTGTCTCTGGTTAAAGAGTTTTGTTAAATTTTAATTTATCTGCTTAGATTTACATATATATGTAAAGAGTTTTTTCCTTTCTTGTCCTGAATTTAGTGCCTGGTTAAGTGTCTTGATCAGGGTAGCAATCATTTATTGGAAATTGCTGGGGGAGAGACAAATGTTGTGTGTGTGTGTAAGAAGGATCAACCTGAAAATATGACCATGAAATGGCTGCGTGCCTTGTCCTCAGGACTTTGAATTATCAAACAGAGTGGGATCGTAGGGACCCAGAGAAACACAGGATGGGGCTTCTGGCTGAGATTACTGATGAGCTGGTCTTCAGCATGTTGGCTGGATGCCTAATCCAGCTGGTGGTGGCCCACCGGCTCTGCCCCAGAGAAGAGTTGCAGGGCAGAATTTCAGGCTGTGTTCTATAGTCCCTGGCTGCAGTTATTTTCTCATGGATGCAGAGGGATGTTGGGTGGTGGAGGAGAAGTCATGAGAAAAGCAGTTTTTGAGTCAGCTGAGACTAAGAAGAGTAAAGCTGGCAGTGAGTGAGTAATGTCCGTAGGTAAAATGGCCAAAATGGAATCTAACAGCACCTAGTGCTCAGCCACAGCATGCAGCAGGTGGTCTGTAATCCTGATTTTCATTCTCTGCACCTATATGCCACAAATAAAGAGCATGCAAGGAAGGTTTTGTCACAGGCATGATTCAGAATCTGAGAGGAGCAGAATGCATGCATATTTGATGCAACTTGTGAGTTGTCTGTTTTCTAACTCTGAAGAGGTTAATTCAAAGGATTTCTACACTGCAACATTTACTGGCAATGATGTGCCATTAGGTAAGTGTTGTGGGCACAAGGAGATATGAGTTGTGGGATGTGGTTATCCCTCTGTTCCAGGACTGGTGCAGCTGCAGGAGAGAGTAGAGGGAGAAAGAGAAGTAGCTACATAGTGGTGAGTTTGTAGATGTTCACATGGTGCAGAAGTATGAAAACTTGCTTGTAGTGGAAAGAGGAGATAGTATCATGGAATCATAGAATCATTAACTTTGGAATAGACCACCAAGATCAAGTCCAAGCTTTGACTGAACACCACCATGTCAACTAAACCACAGCACTAAATGCCATGTCCAGTTGTTTCTTGAACACTTCCAGGGGTGGTGAGTCCACACATGCCTGAGCAACCCATTCCAATGCATAACCACCCTTTCAGTGAAGAAACTCTTCCTGATGGACAACATGAACTGCACCTGGCACAGCCCAAAGCCATTTCCTCTTGTCCTGTTGCTGATTGTTTGGGAGAGGAGACGAACCTCAACCTGGCTACAACCTCCTTTCAGGCAGTTGTAGAGAGTGATAAGGTCCCTCTTGAGCCTCCTTTTCTCCAGGCTAAACAACCCCTGCTCCCTCAACATCTCCTCACAACATTTGTGCTCCAGACCTTTGCCAGCTCCATTGCCCTTCTCTGGCTCTGCTCCGCCACCTCAGTGTCCTTCTTGTAGTGAGGGGCCTGAGACTGGACACAGGATTTGGCTGCTGCACTGCAGAAGGGGTAGGTGGGAAAGGTGTGTGGAGCATGCTGCCTGTACTGGCTTTCCCTGTGTAAACTGTGACCTTTGCTACTTCAAAGGCTGCTCACATCCCCACCAACCTATGTGTTGGTCTTTGCTGTAATACTGTTGATGCTCATGGGTTGTTTTGTGTCAATAGGGCATTAATTTACTGTTGGGTCATAGTCCTTGTACATACTGCTCTCTGAAACCAGCTTGTGTATTCTGGACAAAAGTGAAATCCATTCAATCCAGAATAAATATGGGCAGTTGATAAATTATTCATCCTGAAATTCTGGATTGCTCAGCATGACGCAGTACTACATGGAAAATAGTGTCAGCAGTTCCTAAACTGTTCCCTGTGAAGCTCCAAAGAGCTGCACCAGCTCCTGTGCTGTGCAGAGTGAACAGAGGCATGGCTAAGTTTGCTGAGATGAAATTACTCAAGGTACTGACAATAAATGCTGACAGGGTATTTTAAATGGTAACTGAAATGTACTGTTAATATAAGCAAAGTAACGTCAATAGGAAAAATAATCCTGATCACAGAATAATTTGTTTTGGAAGGGATGTTTAAATCTCATTTACTCCAATGCCACTGCAATGAGCAAGGACATTTTCAGCTAGATAAGGATGCCCAGAGCCCTGTCAAGCCAGATCCTGAAAGTTTGCAGGGTTGCCCTCTATCTCTGTAGGCAACCTATTCCAGTGTTTCAACACCCTCATTGTAAAAACTTCTTCCTATTGCTGGTATAAAGCAACCCTTTTCCAGTTTAAAACCATTGTCCCTTGTTCTATTGCTACAGATCCTGCTGAAAAGTTTGTCCCCATCCTTCTTATATGACATGGTCAAGTACTGGAAGGCCTCAATAAGGTCTCCCTGGAGCCTTTTTTTCAGGCTGAACAACTTTCTTAGCCTGTTTTCATTGGAGACTGACTTCATCCTCTAATCATCTTTCACGCCCTCCTCTGGCCCTGCTTTAACAGGTCTGTGTTGTCCTTCCTGTCCTGGGCACCCCAGAGCTGGATGCAGTTATCTGGGGATGGTCTCACAAGAGCAGAGCAAAGGGGAACAATCACCTCCTTTGCCCTGCTGTCCCTGCTGCTTTTGATGCAGCCCAGGATACAATTGGCTTTCTGGCTGTGAGTGCACACTGCTGGGTCATAGCCAGACCCATCCACCAGCACCCCCGAGTCCTTCTTGGCAGGGCTGCTCTCGAGCCATTTGTTCCCCAGCCATAAAGAGTGGGAGTTTCCTCAATACATATGCAGGACCTTGCATTTGGCCTTGTGGAACCTCATGAGGTTTCCACGGGCCCAGTCCTCGAGTCTGTCAAGGTTCCTCTGGATGGGATCCTGCCCCTCAGGTGTGTCAACTGCACCACTCAGCCTGGTCTCATGTGCAAACTTGTTGAGGGTGCACTCAATTCTCGTGTCTGTGTCATTGATAAAGATATTGAACAGTATTGGTGCTAATACCCCTGAGAGACACCACTCATCACTATCTCTCTCTGGACACTGAGCCATTGACCACTACCCTCTGGATGTGACCATTGAACTAATTCCTTATTCACAGAACTGTCCACCCACCAAATCCATATCTCTCCAATTTAAAAAGGATGTAGTGGGGGACCTTGTCAAAGGCCTTACACAAGTCCAGAGAGCTGACATCTGTAGTCCTTCCCTTGTCCACAGATGAACACACCCCATCACAGAAGGCCACTGGGTTGGTCAGTCAGGACTTGTCCTTGGTGAAGTTGTTCTGNGTTGTCCTTCCTGTCCTGGGCACCCCAGAGCTGGATGCAGTTATCTGGGGATGGTCTCACAAGAGCAGAGCAAAGGGGAACAATCACCTCCTTTGCCCTGCTGTCCCTGCTGCTTTTGATGCAGCCCAGGATACAATTGGCTTTCTGGCTGTGAGTGCACACTGCTGGGTCATAGCCAGACCCATCCACCAGCACCCCCGAGTCCTTCTTGGCAGGGCTGCTCTCGAGCCATTTGTTCCCCAGCCATAAAGAGTGGGAGTTTCCTCAATACATATGCAGGACCTTGCATTTGGCCTTGTGGAACCTCATGAGGTTTCCACGGGCCCAGTCCTCGAGTCTGTCAAGGTTCCTCTGGATGGGATCCTGCCCCTCAGGTGTGTCAACTGCACCACTCAGCCTGGTCTCATGTGCAAACTTGTTGAGGGTGCACTCAATTCTCGTGTCTGTGTCATTGATAAAGATATTGAACAGTATTGGTGCTAATACCCCTGAGAGACACCACTCATCACTATCTCTCTCTGGACATTGAGCCATTGACCACTACCCTCTGGATGTGACCATTGAACTAATTCCTTATTCACAGAACTGTCCACCCACCAAATCCATATCTCTCCAATTTAAAAAGGATGTAGTGGGGGACCTTGTCAAAGGCCTTACACAAGTCCAGAGAGCTGACATCTGTAGTCCTTCCCTTGTCCACAGATGAACACACCCCATCACAGAAGGCCACTGGGTTGGTCAGTCAGGACTTGTCCTTGGTGAAGTTGTTCTGGCTGTCCTGAATCACCTCCCTGTTCTCCATGTGCTTTAGTACAGCTTCTAGGAGGATTTGCTCCATGATGTTTCCAGGCTGACAGGTCAGTAGTTCCCAGGGTCCTCCTTTTTACCCTTTTTAAAGATGGATACCTTTCCCCTTTTCCAGTTGTATGGACCTAACTGCCATGACTTTTTGGATATCATGGAGAGTGGCTTGGCAACTACAACAGCTAATTCCCTCAGGACTCTGGCAGCTATCTTGTTGGGTCCCATAGACTTCTGTGTGTTCAGGCTCCTCACAAACCTGATCTTTTCTTATAGTGGGAATCACTTTGTTCCCTCAGTTTCCATCCTGCTGTCCGTCCACTTGAGAGGTGTGGAAGAGAGGTTTCCACTGAAGATTGTGGCNCCCCTCAGGTGTGTCAACTGCACCACTCAGCCTGGTCTCATGTGCAAACTTGTTGAGGGTGCACTCAATTCTCGTGTCTGTGTCATTGATAAAGATATTGAACAGTATTGGTGCTAATACCCCTGAGAGACACCACTCATCACTATCTCTCTCTGGACATTGAGCCATTGACCACTACCCTCTGGATGTGACCATTGAACTAATTCCTTATTCACAGAACTGTCCACCCACCAAATCCATATCTCTCCAATTTAAAAAGGATGTAGTGGGGGACCTTGTCAAAGGCCTTACACAAGTCCAGAGAGCTGACATCTGTAGTCCTTCCCTTGTCCACAGATGAACACACCCCATCACAGAAGGCCACTGGGTTGGTCAGTCAGGACTTGTCCTTGGTGAAGTTGTTCTGGCTGTCCTGAATCACCTCCCTGTTCTCCATGTGCTTTAGTACAGCTTCTAGGAGGATTTGCTCCATGATGTTTCCAGGCTGACAGGTCAGTAGTTCCCAGGGTCCTCCTTTTTACCCTTTTTAAAGATGGATACCTTTCCCCTTTTCCAGTTGTATGGACCTAACTGCCATGACTTTTTGGATATCATGGAGAGTGGCTTGGCAACTATAACAGCTAATTCCCTCAGGACTCTGGCAGCTATCTTGTTGGGTCCCATAGACTTCTGTGTGTTCAGGCTCCTCACAAACCTGATCTTTTCTTATAGTGGGAATCACTTTGTTCCCTCAGTTTCCATCCTGCTGTCCGTCCACTTGAGAGGTGTGGAAGAGAGGTTTCCACTGAAGATTGTGGCAAAATTTGTTGAGTACCTCAGCCTTCTCCTCATCCCTTGTTACCAGCTTCATGGCCTTGCTTCTTTCTTTGACCCTCCTTTTCTGGTTAACAAACCTGTAAAAGTCCTTGTTATTCTTTGAGTCTTGCCAGGTTCAGTTCCAGCTGTGCCTTGAGCTTCCTCACCCTGTGCCTACACAACAAAACCTCATCCTCATACTTTCCCCAGGTTATCAAGGACAGGTTATCTGTCCTTGTTTCCACTGCCTGTTCATTTGCTTCTTGCCCTCTAGTTTGACCAGCAGGTCCCCCTCAGCCACACCAGTCTCTTGTCCTCCTTGCCTGATTTCTTGCTCCTGGGGATCAAGAGCTCTCGCACTCTATGGAAAGCATTCTTAAAGATCTGCCAGCTCTGTTCTGCTGCCTTGTTCCAGAGAGTAGTTTCCAGGAGGTCCTATTGTCCTAAAATTCAGGGTCCAGATTTTACTCTTTGCCTGACCCATATGCCTCAGGAGTGTGAACTCCACCACTGTATGATCTCTGCGGCCCAGGCTGCCTCCAATCTTGACGTCCCAGATTAGCTCACTGCATTCATGCCCATCAGGTCCAGCATTGTATCCCCTCTGGCAGGGCTGTCTATTACCTGGCTGAAGAAGTTGCCCTCCGTGCATTCCAGGATTCTCCTGCACTGCTTACAGCTTGCTGTGCTACTTCCCCAGTAGATGTCAGGGTGGTTGAAGTCCTCCAGCAGGACAAGAGCCTGTGAGTGCGATGCCTCCTGCAGCTGGAGCAGGAAGGCTTCATCAGTTGGTTCCCCTTCTTCAGTGGCCTGTAGTGACACTAACCACAAGGTTCCCGTTTTGATAGCCACACTCCAGTCATTGGCTCTGCCCCACCAAGTTTCAGCAATGGCAAGTAGGTCACAGCTTTCTAGCAGCACGGTGGCTTCCACCTCATGTTCGTTGTGTTCATTGGTGTAGAGGCCCTNCAGCAGGACAAGAGCCTGTGAGTGCGATGCCTCCTGCAGCTGGAGCAGGAAGGCTTCATCAGTTGGTTCCCCTTCTTCAGTGGCCTGTAGTGACACTAACCACAAGGTTCCCGTTTTGATAGCCACACTCCAGTCATTGGCTCTGCCCCACCAAGTTTCAGCAATGGCAAGTAGGTCACAGCTTTCTAGCAGCACGGTGGCTTCCACCTCATGTTCGTTGTGTTCATTGGTGTAGAGGCCCTTCAGCTGGGCTGTCAGCTGTGTCACCTTCTTAAAGGGGCACCCCTTAACTCCTTTGAGGGATTTCACTGATGTTTCCCTGATTGCTTCTATTATCCCAGGTGTCCCTGGCTCATCTCCGTAAGATTTACAGTGTTTTCCAATGTGGTCAACACCTCCAGAGCCATTTGTCCGGGGGCCCTCACTAGCATTCTGTCCCTTTAATCTTAGTGCATCCTCCCACATCTTGTCACAGGCAAGCCTGATTATTATCCCTCTTCCCTGGCATGTCTAGTTTAAAGCTCTATCAATGAGCCCCACTGGCTCCTGAGCAAAGAACTCCTTCTCCTTTTGAGAAAGGTGAATCTCATCCGATGGCAGCAAGTCTGGTGCCGTGTAGCCTATCCCATTGCCAAAGAAACCAAAATTCTGGCAGTGACACCAGCCACAGAGCCATGAATTAGACTGGGTCCATCTGTTTCTTACTTCTTGGTTTTGCCAGCAACTAGAAGGATAGAGGAAAAAATTAATGTGCTCCACATTCCCTTACCAACCAAGCCAAGGTGCTGAAGTCTCTTTGGATGACCCTTGGATTAGGATGTTGCAGCTCCACTGCCACCCACATGGAAGACCAGTAATGAGTAATAGAGCTGTGTCAGGCTAGGAAGTTTCCTGGAGTTGTCCTGAACCTGGACCTCAGGGAGGCATCAGACCTTCCTAAGAGGAGCATTTATCCAGCATATTAGACCCTCTGTTCCCCCTAGAAAGGAATCACCTATGGCTACAACCCATCTTTTCTTCCTCACAGAGGTGGTTGTGATGTCTTGTTTAGGCCTTTCTGACTCTGTCAACACCTCTGGTGTAGCTGGACCTTCATCCTCATCACATGGACTGGCATTCCACCTTCAGAGCCTCAAACATACTATACAGAGGCACCTGGGAGAGTGAGGTGGACAGGGAGGGATTTCATCTGCTGCCCAAGTAAGGACTTTACTTTTTATCCATTTATTCCTTTTTTTGGAGCTACTGTTTTCTACCTGCTGGGGGGAAGATACAGGAGACCCTTGATCATACTTTTTTTTCTGGTGGTTGTTCCTGTCTCAGGGAGGCAATTTCTACCAGTCTGTCTCCTTCTCAGACTCCCTGATGCTTCTTAACCATCCTGTTTCCTCTCTTTAGCTGTGCCACCAGGCTGAGCAAATCATCCACCTGGTCACACAGGTGTTGTTTGTGCTGCTGTCCAATACCAGTGATGATGGTGGAACCCACCTGAGAGTGTCCTGGAATCACCATGACTAGTCCTCTCCATGCTTCCATCCAGCTGGAGCACCAGACACAAAGGTAAACAGATGCTGGGAATTGTTAGGGAAGGGCTAAAGCAAACATATGACAATTTTGCTTGAAATAGGCCTTTGTACTGACTGGTTTATGGCAGAGCAGGAGCTTCAGGCAGAGTCAAGAGAAGCTGCAGAGTGAAGTATTTGGCCTTTGCCAGTATAATTTTCAGAAGGTAGAGATAGGGAAGGGCCATGGAAGAAGGGACTTCTGGTATTGCATCCAGGTTTTAGAGCTTAAAACCCTCTTCAAGCACCAATCCAGCAATGACAAATGACAGAACCATGGGTCAAATGCTGAAATACTCGTTAACGTCAAGGCAATAGGAACACAGGTAGTCAGCAGCTCTTGAGAAGCACCCAGTGGGGTGTGTTGAATACTCATCCAATTTTAGATGGTTCCACCTATGCGATTAGAGTAAGTAATTCGTTTTTTCATGGGAACATACGAGTTTTCTATGGCTCAACACTTTGTTTACCTGTGAGCCATTCTTACATAACTACAGCTTTTTCAGGTTTCTGTGATGCAGCTAGTTTCCTTCAGATGCAGATTCACATCCTTCATTCAGGCAAGGGCATCTTAACAGTCTCTTCCCTGGTGTGGCTTCTCATAGCCCTGATGTAGGGGCTGATACTTACAAGGTCCTGAAAATTTGTCTTTCCTAGTAAAAGTATACAGAATTGTACGTACAAGCATTGACTTCTAACTGGTGTCGGTACACTCATGGCAGTACTGGTGGTGTGAGTCTGACCTCATGGGTGCTTCTAGGCTATGAGGCTGAATTCTTTAAGGGCAGGACAGGCAGGGGAAGCTTGCAGAGGGATAAGGGTCCATGGTCCCTGCTGTGGCTTGAAGGTTTCACCTATACTGGGAGACACCCAAGGACAGTGGTTGCCTGTGCCCCTCACTGGTGGTGCTCTGTCTATGAGGGCCTTGGCACAGGCTCCTCCTGGGTGTGACTTCAGGGAAAAGGGAATAGCCTGGAGGAGGGATCATTGCCAGCACTGGGTGAAACAGACTGCTGTATTTTGGGTGTGGGCCATGCTGCACCACAGGATGGGTCCTGACATGTTTTATGCAGTTGTGAATCAAGATCCTGGACCCAAAGGTTGATGTGGGGCTCCTGGGCACAGTGCTGAGCACTGGTTCATATACTTTTTATGTAAGGCATAAATGTACCCCTCACCTGTATTTCAACATAAATAAAACCCTGCTATTAAGGTTTTAAGTTACAAAGCTTTACCACCTTCCTTGCTACTGGATCTATTTGCTGCCTCTACATTTCCTATGCCAGAACAGTGGCTGTTTTATCAAGTCCTTTGCTCTTGTGTCTGCTGGAGGAAACTCTTGCAGAGGAGGACACTGGTAACAAGAAATTGGTTGCTATTTTGGGAATGTGGTGGATGTGCACAGATTTCTGCTATTTTTTGCTTTGCTTTTTAAAATGTGGATTGAAATGTATTTTGCTGATGAGGATCCCATCTTGATGCACAACCTGTTGCAGACACATAAACGCATCAAGATTTGAGATGACATAGGGTCATCTACAAGAAATCTCCAGAGCCCCTGCCTCCACCTGCTCTTGAGCCCTTAACAGCTTCAGTGGCTGTAAGTGATTCTCTTAACCTTGAGCCTTAACACTGCTTTTTCTAGGCAAGTTTTCTTTTTCAAGAATCAACAGGAAGCGAGAGAAACTTTTGCAACAGGCTCTCTTGGGATGCTGGCGGTCACTTGTGCTCCCTGGTGTCTTTTCTGGTGCTAGAAAACTTTCCTGACTAATGCTGCCTACATGGCTTTCTGCTCCAAGGTCTCCATCTCTACTGACATCACCAGGCAGGAACAGATCCAGAACCTGAGTTTTTCTGTGCCAAAGGTGAGCTCTAAAGTGGCACCACCGTGGCTCGGGTTTGGCCATACAGTAACTCGGCAACCATAGGTACTTACGGGGCTGGGGTGGAAACTGGGTGTTGACTTACTACGGTTTCCTACTGTTGTGGTTTAACCCCAGCCAAGCCCCAGGCAGCTGCTCATTCACTCCCCCACCAGTGAGAACAGGGAGAGGACTGGAAGGGTAAAAGCCAGAAGACTCATGGGTTGAGATAGAGACAGCTTAATAGAGAAAGCAAAAGCCACACACACAAAGCAAAGCAAAACAAAGAATTAATTCACTGTTTTCCATGGGCAGGCAGGTGTTCAGCCATCTCCAAGAGAGCAGTGCCCCATCACGTGTAACAGTGACTTGGGAAGACAAACTCCATCTCTCCAAACATCCCCTCCCTCCTCCTTCTTCCCCCCACTTTATATACTGAGAGGGATGTCATATGCTCTGCAATATCCCTTTGGTCAGTTTGGGTGACCTGTCCTGGCTCCCCTGTACACCCAGCTTCCTCACCAGGGTGGCTGTAGGAAAGACAGAAAAGGCCTTGGCTCTGGGCAAAGCCCTGCTCAGCAATAACAAAAACATCTCTATATTATGAACCTTGTGTTCAGCACAAATCCAAAACACAGCCTCAGACCAGGCACTGGGAAAAAAATTACCTCTACTGCAGCCAAAACCAGCACATCTTTGTACACAGAGGGCACTTGCTGGTTGCTGTAGGGCATACATGGAGCTGCTCTACCTCGCTATAATGCATTTGGTGATTACATTTTCTATCCCATACAGGATAGTTTCTCCTGCAAATGACATCTGCAAACAGACAGTGCATATAGATGTTACGTGCAAGCCCAGCTTGGGATAATTAAATCAGAGCTCTCTTGTTTTCATGTGTCAGACCACATCAGCATCACCCAACATCATTCTACACAATACAGTGCCTACACACAGCACCTGTCTGTAGCATATGAAAATGAAACTCACAAGCTGAGAGCAAAATGAATTTGTTTATTGCAGAGTTAAGACAGTACTTGTACACTTAGTGGGAGAATCTTTGTTCAGTCCTTCGCACACAACCCAGTTGCAGGCCTGTAATAAATCCATCAGCCTGACAGTTTATGAATTTTCTCAGGGTTTGGAGGCTTTCAAAGAAACAGGATGCTTCTTCTGTTCTCAGATAACGTGTAATCTAAGTTCTTCTGTGCTTCCCAAGAACTTTCTGCAGTGTCAGACTTTGCCGTTTCCTTTCACCTGTCAGCTACTGTATTTGTCACATACCATCTTCATAACCAGATAAATTCAAGCCTGAAACAGGGAGGTATTTTTCCTCTCAAGTTTCTGCATTACCAGTCATCACTGCTCAGTGCTGCTAAGAAGACTCTTTTGATTCCAAAACACTTTTGTGGGGAGCTGCACAGCTTCAAAATATTCCTATAATCTGCTTTTAAGAAATGGCATACATCTAGAAGGAAATAATCTTGATTATTTATTTTCTCAGTATTTGGTGAAGGTGCTTATTTTCTAAATGCAAAATAGAGATGGACATCATATTCAAAGAAGTACAAGGTTTAAAAGACATGCATGCAGAAATGATCTGTTTTCATGGATTTCTACTTATTTTAATTAGGGATAGATGAGACATTAATCATGAGTATAATTAATTGATGTCTGCTAGAGTCACACCTATATAATTATTCTAAATATTATTTTTTCTAGTTTCATCTGAAGAGCCACAGGAGTTAAAATTAAGCATCATAATTAAAATTGGCATTAATTGCATTTTAACTTCTGTGGCACACTATTCATTGGTCTGTTTGTACGTGCTTGGAGTGAAAGGGATTCCTTGCACTGGTGGTTTTTACCCAGATGAGGCATGGATATGGTCATTTCTGGGGTGGAAAGCTGGTTAACTCAGGCATCGTGGATACCCCCCAAAGCAGATTAGTTCAGTCAGGGCTTCATAAATCATTACTAAGACTGTGGGTGTAATTGAGAATGAGAAATGCAGGGATATAATCCCTGCTGAGGAATACTGTGATGATCTAGAGCACAGGAAAGATTCCTGCTGATGTTTATGGCTACTTCAGATGCAGAAACTAATTACAATTATTTTTCCAGAGTTTTTTTTTCTGGCCTGTCTGTGAACCTTGGTTTTCCTTAATAATATCATTATTGATTTTTCTGCTTGCTGAGTCCCAGGAATGTAATGTACACTGCCAGTGAATGTGCACTGTCAGTGAATGCCCCTTATAGCTGTTCTTGCCTAAAATTTGAAGCTTCATCATAAATAATTGCATTAGTCATGTAAGTCTTAATGCATTAAGAGTTTGCTGTGTGTTTTAATTTAGCCACCTTTAGGAAACTGTACTACTGTGGGGACAGGATATTTGCAGTCATTTGGGGAAAGTTTAGAGCTTTCTAAAGGAAAAGCTTAAAAATGAATTGAAATAGAGAAAAAATAGTATTACACCAATAAGTATTTTCCCACTGTTGCTCTACCCATTAAAGCAGAAATACATAGTTCTTGTGTGGGTTAAACATTTAAGACTTCAGGTTGTTAATGCTGGGTGACACCTGACTTCCCACCTCACCCATTTCACCTTCTTCTTTCTCTCTTTTTTTTTGTGCTGTCTTACCATGGTCCTCCCTTTCTTCTGCTCTACAGCTTCATTTGCTTATCTGGCTTCAAATGTGAGTCATTTTAAGAGCAATCATCATGGAATTAACTAAAAGGCTTTTATTAGTGATCAAATGATGAACAAATGGTGATTAATTGATATCTGAATGAAAATCAAATGTTAATCAAAGGGTGATTGGGTATATATTGGGTCTGGCTGAGATAGAGTTCATTTTGCCCACAACACCCCACACAGGGCTGTGCTCTGTATTGGTAGCTGAAAGATGTTGATAACACCCCAGAATTTTGGCTCCTGCTGAGCAAGACTGGCACAGCACCAGCACTGCCTCTCCAACATTCCCTGCCCACCAAGGGGCTGGAGGTGGGCCAGATCCTGGGAGGGCACAAAGCTAGGACAGCTGAGTCAGATTGACCAGAGGGGTATTCCATACTGTATTATGACATCAGCTCAGATAGAACAGCTATAATAATGAGGAGGAAGAGGGTGCATTTGTTTTTTACAATGTTTGCCTTCCACAGCAACCGCTCTGTTGCTGAGGCCCTGCTTCCTGGGAAGCAGCTGATGGGAAGTAAAGAATAATTTTATTTTTTCTTTTCTTTGCTTGTTCATGTGCAAACTTCTGCTTTTGCTTTGGTAAACTGATTTATCTCAAGCTATAAGTAATTTTTCATCTTATTTTCTCTCCGTTTCCAGCTGAGGAAAGAAGTGATAGAGAAGCTGGATGGGCACCTGGCCTCCAGCCAAAGTCAACTCCACCATCGGGCAGTAGCTGAATTTGTGACTTGACGATGACTTAAATGATGATTCACACAGTGATACACTGCTACTTGTTACCCTTTTAACAACAGCTGGATAATGTCACTAGAATATGGTGTAACTCTGGGCCTAAGGAAAGCTGTCACTTCCTGGCAGTGTTTTAGATAAGACTGGATGTAGGACTCAGTGACATTGGTCTAGTTGACATGGTCGTGTTCAGTCAAAGTTCATGGTTGGTAATCTTGGAGGTCTTCTCCAACCCACCTGATCCTGTGATTCTATGCTTTAGGGGAGATCACTGCTGTGCTGCCCTTCAGGGGAGTGCAATGGGCTGTACAGACTTTATAAAGTGATTGACTCACAGCCTGCCCCACCTCTGGTGTACGTGCAGGAGTGCAGCCATTGCTGTGTTAATCATGTCCGCTCAGCTCAGCTGGTTCTCTTCACTCTGGTAAGACGTAGCCCAGGCTCCTCCATTCCTGGAAATGTGTAACCCAGCACAACTCTCCAGGTCTGTACAGCAGGGCTGACCTCAGGGCTCTTGTCAGAGTTGCCTGAACCACTGCGCTGTACATCCACTTAGAGCACACCTGGAGGGAAATGTGGAGGCCAGGAGGGCACAGGCTGCCAGGGGAAGCTGCTGTGTCTCAGACAGCATCAAAGCTCTTGTGTGGATGGGCAGAGAGCTGGGTGCTGGGCAAGCCCCTGCTTGCTGGAGAGGGAAGGGTTCTACTCCCAGAACAGCTGCTGGCACAGAATGCAGGAGTTAAAACTGTTGCCGCAGGCCCCCAGCTGGGGAATAATTAGCATTGACTCCACAATTCAGAAAGCTGATCAACTGCTTTATTATTATCTTATAGTATATTCTACTATACTTATATTACACTATATTATACTAACAAGAACTCTCACTAACTAGAAAAACCCGTGCCTCTCTCCCGAGAGCCCCGACACAGCTGTGGATCCAATTGGTCAATGAATCCAAACAACCATCACCAGAATCCAATCAAGCAATCACCTTGGGTAAACAATCTCCAGAACACATTCCATATGTGCACAACAACGAGCAGCAAGAAGTGAGACAAGAATTGTTTTGATTCTCTTTTCTCTGCTTCCCCCACAGCCTTCCCCAGGAAAATGCCTGGGAAAGTCTGTGCCTGCTCTCTGTGGCCAGAGAGCTGCTGCCATATTAAAGCCCTTCTCCACCCTGAAAACCAGGTTACTGTGGCATGGGTTCAGCTTTTGCAAAGGCTGATTTGGTAATAGGTGAAACAACAACACTCAGGGGTGCTGAACCCCACAGATCAGAAGTCAGTCGTTCAGCAGAGGAGGACCAGGTTGGGGAACATATTTAAACAATGTGGGCATTCAGGACTCCATGGGAGCTGCTGGGATGCATTCCTGGATGAGAGAGGCAGGTGTCAGAGAGGCTACTCTCAATGTCCTGTGAATGGTAGGGGTGATCCTGAGGCCTGAACATCTCTCCTGTCTTCAGGAACAGCAAGGAGGAGGAGAAGGAAAGCTGTAGGCTTTCACCACAAACCTTGAGAAGGTGATGAGACAAATATACCTGGAAACCATTCCCAAACATACAAAGAACAAGAAGGTGCTTGGGAGTACTCAGCATGGATTTACTAAGGGAAACCCAAACTTAATGCACTGGCTCAACAGTGGGGCCCAGGGGATTGTGATGTGCACCATGATGTCCAGCTAGAGGCCAGCTCCTAGTGGAGCACTCAGGGGTTGATACTGGGGCCAATATTGTTCAATACCTTTGCTAATGACCAGGGCAACAGACTCCCAGCAGCTTGCAGGTGATACGAACCCACAAGGAGCAGCTACAGAGCAGAGGGTTGTGCTGCCATTCAGGGGGACCTGGACCGGCTGGAAAAGTGGTCCAACACAAAGTCCATAAAGTCCAGCAACTGCTGGAAAACAACCTGGCAGAAAAGTTGTTCCTGGTGAAAAGTTTCTTCCCTCTAATTTCCCTGGAATCCTGGGAAAAATCAGTTCACTCCTACAGCAGTGACCACCAGCCTTCTAGGCTGCATTGGGTAGAGCTGCTGGCACATCTGCTAGCAGGTGGGGGAGATGACCCTTCTGTTGGCTCAGCCCTGGCAAGAGGCATCTGGGTGCTGAGCTCAGTGCTGGACTCCCCAGTATGACAGACAAGCACAGACTGAAGGGCCATGGAGATGATTAAAACAGCTTGGAACACTTGTCATAGGTGTAGAGGCTGAGAGAGCTGGGACTGATCAGCCTGGAGAAGAGAAGGCTAAGAGGGATCTTATTCATGTGGACAAATATTCAGTGGATGGAGGGAGGAAAGAAGAGCGACAGTCAATTACAGTCAGTGGTGCACAGTGACAGGAGCCAATGGGGAAGAACTGAGACATGTGAAATTGCATTTTAACATAAGAAAAAACTTCTTTGTTTAGGTGGTCAAACACCTGGGCAGATCACCCAGAGAGACTGTGGAGCCTCCATCCCAGGAATACTCAAAACTCAACTGGCTGTGGCTCTGAGCATCCTGTGCCAGCTGCCCTGCTCTAAGCAGGAGTGTGGGCTGGACAGACCCCCAACACGGGACTTTCCCTTTAGCTGTGGCCTCTGCCTCCTCTTTTTCAGTCTGATAATCACCAGGCTGTCCCTATGATAGGGTAACATCCCCTACTGGCAATTCCACAGCAGCCCCGTGCAAGATAATTAAGCCAGGTGTAAAATGTTCCATACTATGGAAGCTTGGAAGACAAGGGGGCTTGAGCATGTAGCAAACTCCAAAAGCCAATAAAGGATTATTGTAATAACAGCCAAGGATTTTTGTGGCTGGAAAAGGGGCCATAGGAGGAAGGGAAGTGATGTCTGGGACAAATGTCCTTGTTCTGGCTCAGGGAGATAACCTTCTTGACTGTCTTTGTTTATCTCTAGGGCGGGAAAAACTTATCTCTAAAAAAGTACCCCCACAAAGCCTGGGTGTGCACCCCAGGACACCCCATCAGCTGGATCAATGCTGGAGCCAGGACTGGTGATCTCTTTTTCTCTCTTTCTTCCTTTCTTTCTCTCTCTCCCTCTTTAATCCATCTCTCTTTCTCTATCCCCCCCTGTCACCCCACTTTCATCCCACTCCTTTGCCAAGCCCCACTGCTTAGGGCTTAGGTAGGAGGTCAGGGACTAACATACCAATTTCCATGCCAAATGTGCAATTTACTAATAAAACTCTGTGAGTTTTTGTGGACTCTCTCACTTCTGTCATTCCTTTTGACCACAAGCATCTGTGCATCTTGGATGCTCCCTTCCCCTTAAGGCTGGGACATTGCGTGTACCGTGAGTGAAAATTATGTGACTAAGCATCTTGTTCCCAACATTAGAAATGCTACAGTTACACTAATATTTGTGCCTTTAATTAGCCTAACAGGACTTTTCAGCTGTAAATATTTCATTATTTTATGTCCTCTACAGAATTACACTAAATGTTTGTAGCACACAGGCAGACATCAAACCTCTTCACACTGTATATGCATTCTCACTCCTGGTTCTTTTAAAAAGAAAATTGTATTTGGAATCATCAGTCCTGGCAAACTATCCAACACCTTTATTTCCAATTTCATTGTTCATTTCTGATACAAAAGTCAAATTCCACAGATAGTTCTTCAGAACAAAAAACCTAAATTATTTATACATAAACAATTACATGCAGCATTTATAATGTGCAGTACAAAATGTATACTGTTTAGAGGAGATACACGCTTGTGTATCACGCCAAGATTTAAACAAGGGTTATATAGACTAGTGCTGATGGTTACATTTCACAGAGACAGCTGTAGGCACTGCCTTGAAGCAAAGAAAAGACACAGCTCTGAACAGCTGTACTTGCCTCATCCTCAGGCCCAAACTCACAGGTTTGGAGAAAAGCCTTGGTCCTTCTCCATGTTCATAGAACAGTTCTGAATTCATCAAAGATGAAGCTTGGCACGTGTGCTTCAACAACCTGAGGGACACAGGAAGGCACAGTCAGGCATTTGCATTATCCATTTGTTGTCCATTCATCCATTAACAAGCATACCTGATCTCTGACCGAGCACACACACACCTGACCTGAGCCACCCTGGCACCAGGATGTGCTCCTGGATGTGCACAAAGCAAGGAAGGAACAGCACAGCCAGGGCTCTGAGGAGATGCCAGGAGCACAGGCACAGTGTAGGACTGGAGGAATGCTGCTGTCCTCTCTGCTGTGCTCCAGCTACAGCATCAGCTACAGCTGCAGGACTGACACAGGAACCTTCTACCACACAGAACTGTGGGCTGGGAAGAGGAGACTGGATGAATCTCACTCTCTTCATTGAATATTAGCTGGGAAATGGCTATTGAATGCTTATTCAAGAACCACAGAGGTACAGCCTATATATAGCAATCAGGATTATGACTTATTTTTAATACTATGTATAAATAATATATAATCTTCAAATGTAGTTAAGTTGCATTTAAACATGAAACAAAGTCTCTCTACAAGTAGATTTTTAGCATTTCCCTTGCATGGGAGACAAGGAAGCTGCGTGGGAAATCAGGCTTTGGTAGGAAGTGAAGGAAAGACTGGATACAGTGTTTCATCAAAATTTGGACTTTCCAATTAGCTTTTTGCCCTGTGTTTAGAATACTGCTAAGTTTAGTATTACTTGGAAATATCTTGAAACTTCTATTTTATTTCTTTCCTTCCCAACAGCCCCCAGCATTATACACTGAATATTAAATTTAACAGCCTTGTTTGAAATTAGCACAAAGGTGAAATCCTTTATTTATTAGTATTCATCTATTTATTCCTGTAGTAATGGGACTGAACTCTACAAGCCAGGGCTGCTTCTGCATCAGCAGGATCCTAAGCTGTTATTTGTTATGTTGGCTCATTTGTAGTACAAATGGAAGGTGTGGGCAGTGTCTCCCTGGCCAGATCCCTTCGTTGGCTAAAGTGGAGTGGGTTTCTGCTCCTGCTCCTTTTTCCAGGGAAAATGGCTGGGGTGTTTAGGGGCATGTTTAGAGACATGGAATTCTTTCTTACCTTTCTTGGTAACTTGGTGTACCGAATGTAATCTTCCAGGAACATGAGGGCACCCACTACATCAGCAGGCATTTCTGGAATCTTCTGGCTAAAATTAAACCACCACGGAGATCACACTCTTACTAATCAACCAGTTACTTGGATTAAACTACCTAAAAATGACAGCCTTCAAACAACACCATTTCCACTAGGTGTCACGTGATTCCATTAGAAACAGAAATAGTGTTTTAATCTTCTATTTAGTAATATATATTGTTGTTATTGTCTAATGCAATCATGGAATGGTTTGGGCTGGAAGGAACCTTAAAGATCATGGAGTTACAACAGCCCTGCCATGGGCAGGGACAATTTCCACTGGACCAGTTTTCTCAGGGCCCCATCCAACCTGGCCTTGAACACCTCCAGGCAGGGAACATCCACCACTTCTCTGTGAAACCCGTTCCAGTGCCTCACTACCCTCATGGGAAAGAACCTCCTCCTAACATTAATCTCAATGTCCACCCTCTTTTAGTTTAAATCATTCTTCCTTTTCCTGTCCCTGTCTGCCCATGTAAAAAGACCCACTCCACCTTTTTTATAAGATCCCTTCAAGTAACGAAAGACTGCAAATGTCAACGATCCTCTGCTAGAACAAAAATACTGAAAAAGCACTGCTTTTTCACTGCTGAAGTCCTCTTCACAGAGGTGATATTTGGGTAAAAAGAAACACATGGATACCTTGTGCACTGCTCCATTGTTGAACGAATAAACTGACCAATCAGAGCCAAAAATTGTTCTGTGTATCTTGAGTGAAACTGCTTCAACAGGGTAAGGAGCCCCAGAACCAAAGGAAGCCAGTCAATTTGATCAGCTGGCCGCTTGCACACCACTCCTGCACAGAAAAAACCCAAAACAATACATGTTTATAAACCAGAACATATTCTTATAGCACAGGCTAATTTATGTAATGTACTCTTCACGGTTTTTATGCTCTGTGTCCCCTTCTGCTTGCTCACACAAAAAAGTCCAAAACTAATGTAACAACTGCATGTCTTCCATGGTGAATGGCTTAATGATATTAACTGAGGCATAGGATAGAATGAGAAACCCAGGAGTCTGGATTCTGTTTCCTACCCTATTGTACTTGGCTTAAATAGTATAACAAAACTGTCTGAACTGAACTGATAAAGTCAGGAACTGTGTATTTTCTATGCAGGTAATTTTACTATCTTCTCTACAGATAATTTCACATAGGTTTTAATTAGATTTAGACAAGCAGCAACTTACACATTACCTAAATTTCTGTTGTACTGAAGTTTGGGAAACTGGGAAATGAGGAATAGGAAGTTGACGGTGGGAAAATATGGCAGACGTTTTGTTGTTATGTAGATCTGAGGGGGGAAAAAAAAAGAATAGTACAGGTCTTCCACATATTATTTTTTTTCCCAGTTAAGAAAAAAAATAGAAAAAAGCAAACTGCACCAAACACCAGAATGTATGCCTGACCTTATTTAATGGATTGTGAATGCCAGCAGCTTCCAGATAAGCTGTGATTTCATATAAAAGAGTGTTGTCTTCTTTAGGATAAGGTAGTAATGGGTTCTGATAATGTGCTTCAATGTCAGCCAGTATTGCTCTGAAAGGAAAATAGATTATATTAAATAATTTAAAAAATTATCCCTGAATAAACCTTACATGATGCCTCAAGTCATACCAATATAACAACTTCGAAGATACAAAACCTCTACATGGCCACAATCAAGAGTAAAATGCCTTTTCTGGAGTATCTTTTTACAAACATCATATTTGATTCAAAATCTGCACCACACATATTCTGTTCCTTTTTCTCATCTAAATATGACTTCAGAACCAGGTATAACCAAATGCTATTAGAAAGTGCATGTTCAAACTACTTACTTGCCAAGTATTTATTTTTAATGTTTTTGCTGGGTTAAAATTCAAATACTGATCAACAAAAACCTGCACACAAATCAGATTCCACATTTTGCTGTAGATTTTAGATTTTGTAATTTTAGATTTTAAGGATTGCTGAACTGATAACAATTACATCACAGTGATACAAGCAGCTCTTCAGAACATTTTGCTTCTTACTTATTGAGATTTTCCAAAGCAGCAGCCAAATGCTTGGAGTCAAACCTGCAGGAATAATTTAATTCATTGGTAATCTGTCGTCTTAAAATCTGCATCTGACCAACCTGTTGACACAAACACAAAAAGGGTGGTGTGTTATACTGAATGCAATGAAGGAAGAGTGGAGCCAAAGACTGACCCCAACTGCACAGTGCACTCAGAGCAGAGATGTAGTCACAGTGCTTGAAGTTTACACACAGTGCCTGGTTGCAGGTACAGGCCAAGGGAAAAGGGCACAAAAAAGGTAACAGGTATAAAACCCCAGTTACTTGCTTTTCATTGGTCAGTGAAAATGCCTGTACTCTGTTTCCCACCTCTCTGTAAATCTTAGGGTCAGCATAGCAGGAGAAGAAAACATCAGAGAGGCTCACTGCAGTCAATCTTCTCCTTCCCTGCTGTCTCCTCTTCACTCCAGTAACATTAACATCCACAGCACTCTGAGAAATGCTGGTCCCAATATATCATTACAGAGAAAAGATAAAGAGCCAAGATAGTGGGACAGCTTGTTTAAATCTTCAGCACAGTACAATGCCTTCTGTGGCAAGGCAAGTCTGGGAAATGTTACTGCTCCAAACTTTATCCTTGGGCATATCATGGTCACAAGGCGCTGCGAGGAGTCTCAAGAGTTCCTGACACTGAACGCTACCTCAGTCTGCCCAGATCAGATCTCTAGTGCCAGACTCTGGTTTTGGTGAACAATTTCTTATGAATCTCATTTCTTATGAATCTCATTTCACTTCGTGGAATGTGAGGTACTCATACAAATGAAGCTCAGGAGCTCTTGCAAACCCAGGCCTGCTTCACTTGTGGTGCTACAAAATTCCAAGTCAATATAACACAATATAGTAAAGTAAGCAGATTAAAATATCACAGAATCACAGAACCATTAAGATTGGAAGAGACCCCTGAAATCATTGAGTCCAACCTATGACCAAACACCACCTTGTGAACTAAACCCTGGCACTGAGTACCACATGCAGTCTGTTCTTAAACACCTGACAGTGACTCCACACTTCCCTGGCAGCCTGTTTCAATGTTTAACAACCTTTTCTATGAAGAAATTCCTCCTGATGTCCAACCTGAACCTCCCCTGGTGCAGTTTTAGGCCATGTCCTCTTGTCCCGTCACTGTTACCTAGGAGAAGAGGCCAACCCTCACATGGCTACAGCCTCCTTTCAGAGAGTTGTAGAGAGTGGTAAGGTCCCCCCTGAGCCTCCTTTTCTCCAGGCTAAACACCCCCAGCTCCCTCAGCTGCTCCTCACAGGACTTATAAGCCCTCTAGACCCTTCACCAGCTCTGTTGCCCTTTTCTGGACATGCTTCAGCACCTCCACGTCCCTCCTGAATCAAGGGGCCAATATAACCAAAGAGCCTCGAGTGAATTTTGACTAACAGTAAGTCACATGAACCTACCTTCATTATGGAGTCTAAATAAGCTGTCCAGATCTTCTGTGTTTTTGCAATTGCTGCAGAATAAATCTTGTTCGAATTTGCTGAGAAAAGAAGAAGGGTGAGGCATTAAAAAAAGAACAAATAAGAGAAATAAATGCAAGTGTACAAAGACAATTGTTTTCTTCCATCTTAACCAGTAAGCACTTACCAATGATTCCTTTGAGGGGACTGACAGCACTCATAAGCGCTTTTAAGGTATCCTGTACTGACCTGTCACGCAATATGTTTTTCTGAAACATACTGAGGAAATTCTAAATAAAAGAAAGAACAAAGTAAGTAAAATTATCGCACATGCACTCTATGATTCATCTTGATGGCACTGGAGCCACATTTTTTAACAGCAGGGGAAGACTATTTCTGGAGATGCAGAGTTGACGAATTCTGTAGTTACCATTTTTGTTTTTTGGAGTTATGTTAATCAATGTTAGGACATTAAGAAGATCTCCCTTATCAGTATCTAATATCCACTATAGACAGGTAGTAATTCAATTTTTCAGGAAGAACTGTGTTTGTTGATACTTATTTCCCTTAAAATCTCTAAACAGGCTAGAACTAGATTCTTCTCAGGAAACAAAAAAACTTCGTTTCATGTAACAGGTACTAGGGAAACAGTAATTTCATAGAATTGACACCTTATGTATCATGGTAGACCCAAAAAATCTCTGTTGAGATCTAGACAGAAAAATAGAAGATGACCTGAAATCAACTTTTAAGTAGACACACAGCGTACACCTTCAGAAAGCATCCCCACCCAACCTGGAATTACACAGCACCATTTACTTAGGAGCACCAACTTTCATAATTTTATCTGAAACTGATATTCTCACTTTTGGAGTTGAACAACCATTTTCCAAATGATTTTGATTTAACTTCACCATTTCAGTAATTAACAGATTTAAAAAAATTTCATTATCAAACAATGAAGCATTGTGGCCTCGAGAAACTGAAGTTCAAAAATTACCTGCAGCTCCTTTACAATCATGAAACACAGCAGCCTGTCTAAGCCATTGAGACCAAAGGTACCCAACGTATCTTGGATCTCTGAGAAGAGACGACTATTGGTTACTTCCTGATGAGTTTTGATATCATACCAGGTATTCATCTGGTCAATGTAACACGTGATTCTGAGGGAAAAAATCAGCAAACAACTTCAGAAAAAGCTGCAGACAGTTCCTGTGATACTCTCAGTAATGAGTTACCTTTCTTAGAAAGATGAGAAAGACTCTCCAAGTATCTCTGGTGATGTTTAGTTATTCCTCTCTCCACCAGGGCTCTGTCACCTGTCCCTGATTGCTCCCTCCTCCATTTGTTTAACACACTGTTTTCCTTCTTAAACTAAAATCACCACTTTTCTACACTAACCTTTAAAATGTACAGGATGGATTGGGTAAACGTGCTTTTAGACAAAGATATGACAGCTAAGGAAAAACTATCTCTTGTATTTTGGTTTGTGTATGGTGGAATTGGAGCTATCCAATGCAAGGTGACACAAAGTACTTACTTTGGGTCTGTGATCCTCAGGATTTCTCTGCAAAGACGACCAATAAATGTTACGGATTCATCCACAGGTGTGAATTTTGGTATAGGAATATGAGTAGACTGGTATATACTTTGCCAGTCTTGAATCTGAAAAATAAGTTTTACAGTAATTTGCAGTGTTCCCATTGCACCTTTTTAATCTGCTTAGAAATTTTCCTTTTGTTTGATTTAAAAGGAGCACACTGTAACACAATATTGTAAATTACACATAGCAGAACATTATAAAAACAGAATAAAACAAAGAGAAGAATCAATCTTATTACAAAAATATATTAAAATATTCAAGTTTGAGTACTTTCCTCTTATGTACAAATAATGCAGGGGGGATGCTGAAATATTTCAGTATAAGCTGGGGACAGATGTTTTACGCAGTAGTTAGCACATTCGGTTGAAGTCACAATGGTATAAACAATGGGTACACGTGCTCCATCAGTCACAGGCTCTAACAGCCAACTATAAAGACATTTATCAACTTTTTTGTTGTTTTGGGGTTTGAGTAGCACCTTTGTTCTTAAGAAGTTATTGCACTCCTGTTCCACGTTGTAGTTAATAATACGAGACACCTCCTCTTGCCAAATTTTTAAACCATATATGTTGACATAATCCTGGATATATTCAAATGATCGATGGAACCCATCCATTGTAGCTGCCATTTCTTTCAGTTTGGGCATGAGTTCGCTTGGCTGGAGACAAACAACAACAAAAAAATAAAACCAGAACTGTGAACAGGTAGAATTCAAAGAAATGTTAAAGGCTTCTAAATACCCTTATAGAACAACCTCTAGAGCATTTCACTACGGTCCAGCAAGATCTGAAAAGCCCTGAAAATTTATCAAATTTGATATCTGAATTAATTCTTACTAAGTATTTTTTCCTCTCACTTTTCGTATTTATTTTTGCCTCAGTGGTACTATTGATTGATCTGGGAGATTCAACAATCTGGACAGGATCAAAACAAGGAGTCACTCATTTTATCATTGCCAATCTATGTTTATTTGGCTTCTGTGACCTGTCAATCATCACAGACAAAGGCAGTACTGTTAATTCAGAATTGACAGGACACTTTGAAATAGAATAAAAAATATTTTTTAATTCTATGTACACTTGGTAGTTTATAAACTCATTTGAACATCAAATAAAGAATTCCAAATAACCTTCAGGAGTCCAAAACTTTTTTTACAAAAAGGAAATCTGCACATAAAAGCATAAATTATTTTTTAGAAGGCAGTATAATAAAAGAGGTCCCTGCACACCCAAGATACATAAAAAATTAAAACCAACCTTGGCTCTAGGATTAAAGATGAGGCCCCTGTGAAGAGCCAGGGCCACCCGTTTTACCAGCTCCTTCCTTATTCCATCCTCTAGTAACTGTTTTGGGTCCACCTAAGTAGAAGAAACACTTATCCTTTAAAGTCAGAAAGGTATAAAAAATAAAATTTATTTTGTACCAAGGAAGACATTGAATACTTTTGATAAACAGGAAAGCATTGTTAACAGATGCACTTAATCACCAGAGCTTGTTCAAAGAATAAAAAATTAACATACTTCTACTAGAGAATAAATGATTTCTTTAAGTTGAGTGGCAAAGGTTTGTAGCTCCCATATTCAAATTTTGTTCATGATCCACTGAGAATGTTGTACAATTCTAAGAAGCTGGTAGGCATTAAGAAGAGTATATTTCTTCAGGAATACTTGCTTCTAGTTCTCAAAGAGGCATCAATGTAGCCTTAATGTAAAACTGCAGGACAGATTATACCAATGGAAGAAACAGCTCTTCAGAAAAGCTTTCCAGCAGGAAAAACCTCCCATGATCACCAAGTACAGTGGATGAATCTATTAACAATGGATTAACCTGTGGGTTCCTAGGAACCTGAAAAAAATGTAGTTCTTATGTGGCTGCCAATTTAGGCATCACTGTCTGAAAATTTGTATGCAAACTTACATTTTCTTGTCTTTTTATTTTTCCTTGAGGTCTCATATATTGTGCTGAAATTTGTGCTAAAATAATGGCCACCAAACAACCTTCTATTGAAATAATGGATCATTACCTTGATGATACCAACTAAAGTAGTTTTCATCATGAGGATACCTTCAGTGAAGATTGAAATTGCATGGGTTAGCTTGGCAACCTGTGACAGAAAAAAACTCACTGAAGCGTTTCAATAGATGTAAATAATTACTCTAAAAAAAATCCATGTTTCCCAGTGGTAGCTTCCTATTTTAGATTTAAATAATTTGCACTGATATACTTTCAACTTTACATCTTGTTCTAGACTTACTTATATAATTATCTTTCTTTTAGTCAGATAAATAGAAGTGTATTAGCAGTAGGAAAGAACATGTATTTCTCAGAGGCTTCAGAGGGATTACGGAAGGGAAGACCAGCCATATCTTGTGTGCACAAATATTATGGACAAAACTCTCAGCTGGTAGCTTTGAGCAGGCTGGGAACACAGCTCACAGTAGTTATTCTATAATAAAACCTGCTGCCACCACGAGTCCACCTCAGTATTTCCACTGATCTAATATGGTAGCACATTCACTTGAAGTTTTACAATTATTTACAGTTATTGTTATCCTTATGCTCAGAGTTCAGACAAGCCAGTCTTTTGCCTTTCAGGTGTTTACAATACAGAATAGAGAAGACATATTCAGATTTACAGTTCAACAGATATTGGAAGTGAAAAGCTTTAGTATAACCTGTTTTCCTTTTACCACCTCAAAATAAAACATTACTGAACACTGCCTTCTCCTTCACTCCTATCCACACACAGGCCAGACTCACTTTAAAAAGTTCATGGGGGAGTTTAAACCTAATGTTCAGGACTGAACATCAGCTTAATCAGAGATCACAGCTTGTTTGCAGAAAACACCTAACAAGTGAGCACTTTGGCAAAATCTCCAGGGAGAAGCTGGCATCTTAACTCATTATTAGATTCCCTGAGGGAAAGACTTACTGATCTACTCAGGTTTTTGTGTCGCATCTTCCTCTACTGAAAATAAAACCATGCAATTTTAATGTTTGCTCGCTCTTCCAGACTGGTTACAATGCAGAAGAAAAACCAGAGACAAAATGAGCAACAGCAGGTTTAGCTGGTCAAATCAATGTGCCTCCATCCTCTCCTCATTTGAAAGTGGCAAAAAGCTTAACCCTGCTGGCTTATTCAGTCTTTGACCTTCTCCTCTTGGAACAAGAATGCCAAATGTGGAGGGATTCATTTCAGACTCAGGTTTTCAGGGTTCCATCCTCTCCAATAAATAAAAATATATTTATGCTCATTTATAAATTTATTTAGTTTTTATTCCTCTCCTTGTCTACAAGATCAAAAGTTTAAACTTCTACAAACGGAAGCACAAAAGTTACTCACCTGTCCATGTGAAACCTAAGGCATGCTCACAATAACACCCGTCAGTTTTAACTTTAAGTCAGCAAATCTGCCTTCAGTGTTAAACTGTAACTCTGTGGAGCTGTATAGACTTAAACTTAGGTTAAAGTTGGCCACCTATAAGGTTTGATTTTTCAGAATTCCCTGTTTTAACTGCACCTCATATCGTGGTCCCAGCTGAGCATAATCTCGTAGCTTGTCCTTATCAAGGCGAGTAGGCACTTCAATAATATCGTGAGTCTGAAGCTTTATGATTTTGAGAAGAGATGTAAACATGCTTTCTGGAATTATCTGTAGAACCTTTGTAAATGAGAGAAGAAACACCCACATTAAGAAAATAATCCCCAATTAAGAAAAAATAGCTAGAGAACAAAGCAATTATGCCTTACAAGCACCCACCTTTCTCACATAGGAAACCAACTCGCCAGAGTAATACTGGGACACACTGAGAAGGTCAGGACTGTTTGCTTGATTGATACGGAGAAGTGGCAAATCAAGAGCAGAAGCAAGCTAGAAATAAATTTAACATTTTAACTTCACGTTTGTTTTTCTGATGAAAATTATATGCTTGAATTCTCTTGCTCAGGCTCCTATCCTACAACCTAAAGTAATAGATTCTTCCTAAGGAGCAGTGTTATACCAGGCGTTCCAAGAGAAAAAAAAATTGTTAAAAGTCAAAGAAGTCCAACAGTCCATAAAGCCACCTTCCCTAAGATTGTTAAAATCTTAACAGCTGCATGGGACATTTCAGTTGTAATTTTATATTCTCACTCACACTAATCCCCATTTTTGTTTCTACAGAGGATATTTTCATCTGAAGCCAGAGCTTCATCGACAGACAAAGGGAACAGAGAACGTAACTTTTTAAATTCCTTCAGCCTGCTCTGATCCATATGCAGAAGATCCCATCTGTGCACCAATGCCTCCAGAAAACAGCTGTAATGAGTAGAGGCTGGACCATGAGACTTATTTGCTTAACAGCAGGAACATAATTGTTGCATTATAAAAACATGCATAACTTGGTTTTATTTTCCTTAAAACTAACCTTGAGTTAATTCAATACTGTCTAAAAAAACTATACATAGAAGATGCTGGTAAAAGGAAGTCTTAACTGATTTCAGAGCTTAAGGCCTTTTAAACAAACTGCTTTAATTGACCTGCAGTGTTAAAGTATATTCAGTGTTGCTCATACTTACTTTTAGGAAAGTCGCTCTGAGTTTAGTTACCATAGATGGACTGACTCTTATACTGTCTTGCATAATAGATGTAAAGCTGGAGTAGGAAACAAACAAAACCAATCAGCTTCTTCCCCTGGAACTGTTATTTTCAACTGTTTCATTGTATGTCAACAGTACCAGTGTAGTGTGTAAACGGCACAGGAGATCACTAACAAACTTCACTAAAGGAGGAAGAGGTCTGAAGAGATATTGGTTAGAAAAAGTATGAAAAAGGGGAAATGAAAAAGGGGAGGTGGGACAAAAGACAAGGCATGAGGGAATGTGAACAGCCATGGCAATGAAGTAGCACCTCAGCAAAATTCCACCATGGAAACAGAGTTCTTGAGCATTAGTCTTTCCTTGTTTGTTTTTGGTTTAAAAATGAACTCCAGTAATTTGGAGAAACTTAATAAGACTAAAGGATGGAGACAGGAGGTTAACAAAGCTGTTATAGTTAGAACAGGATAGACAGTAAAAAGTTACACTATCACTTAACCTGCAGTTAACAACCTGAGAAGGATGGATGTTAATTCCTATTCAAGCTGATTATAATTCAGTACACTCAACAACTCACAGAATAATGCTTCAAGTTCGTTTTTAAATTGAAACATTTATAGTCTTAAGAACATTTATGCATGTTATTTCCCACAAGTTTTACAAATGGTTACTGACTGGAAGAAAAAGGTCCTGCTAACATACCTGTCAATTAGTTGCCAAGCATAAGAAAGATCACCAACTATCTGCATGGTGATCAAGACCTCTTCTTTAATGTTGATAGTTCGGATCATCTGATGGAGAAATTTGCGGGTGTCAGCCAGAAACTGGCAAACTTGCAGGTTACTTTCCAGCTGGTGAAATTCTTGGACCTATATTTAAAAAACAAACAAACAAACAAACCCCATAAAAGGACTCTTTTTTTGTTGTTTTCTATTCATCTTTAAGGATAGCAATACAAACAGAATCAGTTAACTGACATATTTCTTCTGGATTTTAGCAGCAGTAAGACACTTAAATCCTGGCCTGTTATAGAGTGTATTAACAATAAATTTCACAAAGTTATTCAAGGAGGTGTACTGTGAAACATCATTCTGAGTTCTCTTTTATATCCTGGAAACAGAAGAAGCACACACAAAAAAATACAGATTTTTAAAATTTTGCCTTTCAAATCACCCTTTCTAGTTTCAAATGAATTTATTTTCAGAATTTCTAAAAAATGAGTAATACTGCCAAATAATGTTAAATACTGAATTAATTTCTTTGAAAAAAACCTACAAACCCTTGGCTACAGGTAGCATGACCTTTCATACTATATTTTACAATACCAAGGTTCATACAAAACTCCTGCATGCTGTAGACATGTAACAGCAAAGATCTAATAGATTTAAACATTTGTCAAAATGCAGATCTGTTTTGTATCTCTGCTATTAGAAGTCAGTACATGTGTAAAAAATGCTGTTGTTCTAAAAGGAAAAGGTCATTTATCTCAAAATGTCTTTGCCATACCTCTTCCAAAGCCTGTATTAGCTGCACGGTTTTTCTGCCTGCTGCAGTGGAATCATCATAGTTCAGAGACATTATTTGCTTGGAGATTTCTCTGAACCACGCCTGGAGGTTTTCTATGAAAGAATTAAGAAAAATTTAATGAAATCTCTGCATACATGATGGGCAGCAAAAATACAGGCAACTTGCTAGCCAAAAGAAACAAACAAGCTATACACATAGGAGATTATTTTTACAAGTTTTTATTTCACTGGTACATTTCTAGTCTTTCAACATGTACACTTGTAAAGTGGAAAATGCTCAGGCAAATTTCACATGCAATATTAAAAACACCTACCAACATAAATGGGCATTAAAAAATCTTATTTTTACACCAGTTCAATAGAAAAAAATAGATGTTTCAAAAAACAGTGCAAGGAATTTGGAAAGAAACACAGATTCAAGAATACCACTCAGTGTAGAAGAGAAGTAAAAGAAGGTTTGAAAAAAGGCTGATACAACTGAAATCCAGGTTACAGCCAGGGAAAGAATAAGGGAAGAGGTAAACCATCCCTAAATTTAATGGACATGATCTTCTCACTCCTTTGTACATAGAACATGGTAATGTGAACTCCATTATACATACAGAAGTGAACAGACATTTTATAGTTTCAACTGGTATATCTAAATAAAGGAATGAAAAATGCTTTTAATCTAAATATTAGGTACCTAAATATTGCTTACATATGGAATATGTGCTGAAAACCTGAGACAAGACAAGAGATAAAGAGAACTCTTTGGCAGCTGACGGATATGAAAATTGTTCTTATATTACCACTACCAGACTCCTGTATTTTATTTTGGTATCACTTTAGAAATATAAATCGAAATAACTTTTTCCCCCACAGTATAATTTTTAATAATTACCATTTTTCTCCACTCTAGTAAGAGGTTTAACTCCTGAGAAGACATCAGCAAGCTCAGTCATCCTTTCAGATCCCTCTTTTTTATAGTTCTCCCATTTCACTTGTTTTTCTGACAGCATCTGTTTGAACATCTACTGAAACCCAAAACATTTGGTTTACAAAACTGGAAAGGAGGCATATCACTATAGATGAAATAAAATACTGAAAACAAATGGAACTGACTAAGTGATTACTATATAACTTCAAGATCCTGCCAGAATATTAAAAACAAAATTAAAAATATTAAGAAATACAGACAGCGTGATGGACATACAGTGACAGAAGCTTACTGAATTTTATAGAACAGTGCAATGCAGATTTTTTGATTTTTAGTCACTTTTAAAAATACCCAGTAAATTCTTTAGGTTAGAGATCTTAGAAGACTCTGGTTAGCAGCACATTACCTCTTTTAAAATGAATTCAAATTGAGCTGTATCCAGAAGTAGCTGGAAAAGGATCCTGGAATTGTACCTTGAGTCTGTTAAAATTTGATCCTTTATCTGGCGGAGGCGTTTGTTATTTGGATCACAAGCTGAAAATGGAAAGACAACATTTCCCCACTGTTACACAGAATTTGGCCAAACTTTTCAATCTTTGTAAATACATTCTTTCTTAATCGCTTGAAGGCAAAAACATTTTGTTTTGGTATGTAAATCCCCACTTGTTTTCCAATTACATGGACAAACTTCCTTTGAATAGGATATAATTAAGGTTTCTGTGGTGCTTCAGCCTTCTTAAAACTTCTGCAGGCTTCTGAAAATGTGAATTTTGTCCATCTGACCAAGAAGCCTTGAGATCAGTATTTCTAAAACCATTACAAAAATTGTATGGAGGTGTAACAGAAGCCCTCTTGCATATCAAGAATCCTCAAAGACAGCCCAAGGATTCAAATAAGGGAATGTCTAAATAGGTCACACCCAAACTCACATGAGAGACATTACTCAACAGTTTCAGCTGAATTTCAGCTCAACAGAACAAAAACATTGGTTTCAACCTGTTAATTACTAAGATTTTAAGAAGTTGGCTTTCTTTTTGGAGCTGGGTAAAACTTTTAGAATGACGTTTTTCTGCAGAATATTAGTCAACAAGATCACGACTTGTACTAATTTTTGTATCTGTGTTCGGCTCACAAGAACTGAGGAAATGCATGTGCCATTTCAGACAAGGCTTTAGGAAACTATTTGCAAAACAACAGCTCAAGAATCTCCTGCAAACAGCAGAGGAAACTGCTGACTTCAACAGCAGCAGAACTGAACTTCCCTCAAGGACCAAAACGAAGCCCCAGTGGAGCAGGACTGACAGCTCAGCAGTGTCTTACTGGTGTCTGCAGTGTGCAGCATCAGCCAGCGGATTGCCACGTTGCAGTCTCGCAGACAATTCAGCAGCTTGGGAATGTTGTCCAGCACCAGCTCTTCCCTCAGACAGCCCTCCTTGAGGAACTGCTGCACCTGCGCGTGCACTCGCTCGGTGACTGCCGCGTATCTGCTGGCCTTGAAACACACAGAGCCTGCGTCAATAAAATCCTTGCCTCAAATGGAATACACCATGTTCCCAAGAACTTAACGGGCACACAGTTAAAAAAAAATGCTATAAAAATTATTATCATTACTAGTAGGCAATATTATACACTGCAAGTGCATGACAAAGGATGCAAGATAAACTTTAAAGCAAGGCAATATTTGTCTAAGATTTATATAGCCCTCAAAGTAAAGTGAGATACACAAGAAGTAGATGTTGCACAAGTATTTCTCACAGGTAGTCAGGATGAAAATGCTTAGGAATAAAACTCTGGAATGACCCAAAGAGACCCAGAAGCTAAAAGCAGACATGTAGAGGCGAGAGAAGACTTTGATAAACAGTTTTCCTATGTCAGAAAACAGCCTGCACACAGAACACACATGCTGCCACAGACAGTAGTTCCAGAGTCCAGGCTACATAGGAAGCATAATGTTTCAAAAATGCAGACTTTTTATATATCCACTTATATACTCTCTAGAAATTATTCCTAAAAAATGGTACTAATATTTTATTGCCTAAAAGGAAAGAACAACAAAAATCTATCACAGAATGGAGATACCTATTTGTCACTGTCGAGACAGTCATAACAAACTGAAGAACACACTGTATTTAAGAATGCTTCTCTCTATTTATTTTACAGCATGCTGTCTTTTTATACTCTTTCACAAAGTTTATACGTACTCATTGGTCAGAATAAAGCAATATAATATTCATTGGAGCAAGGCGGCCTGCCCCTCATTTCTCTCTCTCTCTCCTTCGTTTCCAGGCTGAAGGCCTTGGTAAAGCTCCTTTCAGGAACAAAGGCAACTCTTATCAGCTCCTCTTTTTCACTAACCCTTTCTGACTCACAGACCAGCTGTGAGTCCCTTCCACACTTATTATTAATTGAGTTCTACTTGGTTAACTTCCCTAAAGATGAAGGAAAAATTTCTACTCATATTCCCTAAGTATCCCAGACAATATAGTACATACATTGTATGCAGGAAGAAAAGACCCATGCATTATTGATGTCATATAATGACAGATGCCCACAAATCTTGCATCTTGCTAAAAATACTTAATGCTGGCTTATGTACCTGCTCTTTGACATTTGAAAGATCCAGTGTGTAGTTGAGGGCAGTTTTAGCAGCTTTGTAGGGCTCCCATGCTTCTGCCAGATTGACAGTGATTCCCATATAAATGCTAATGACCTAAAATTGGAACCAGAAAACAAGAAGTTGTATTTATGTTATTATTAAGAAAAATACAAGGTTTGCATTTAGTAATATGACAGAAAGGGATATGCTGTGGGTATAAATAAGGGATAACTGAACTTTTTTGGTAGCAGTACTTCTTGGTGTATCACTTTGGGAAAGCAAGAAGAAGACTTTGAAACAAAAGGCACACAATTAATTAGAAGCTTAGTTCAGAAAACAAGATGACAGTTTTTTCAGTCACTATATATGATACTCAATTTTTTTCTCCATGAACTCATGACTTATTTTTCATTTCCATGATGCTCTAAAGAAGATTGATAAAAGCAACTGGGGAAAAAAACTATGATAGGGAGGGCAAAATGAGATGAATTAATCTTACTGTGAGGATACCCAAAGAACCAAATTAAACTGTAATGCATCTTTCACAGTGACATAAAGAAAGAAATTATGATTAAACAGTATGATTTTCGAGGAGCAAAGAGAAACTGATTTCAGACTCCTAAGACAAGTTTAAGAATTATTAAAAATACAGAATTGTGAGTAAGTAACAAGTATTTGGAAGATAATTGATTAAAAATTGAAGACTTGGTTTACTGATAGATGAAGGAAGTACAGAGCTGTGAGATTATGAGCTTTGTCACAATGATGCTCCAATATTCCTCCATACAGACATGATCACACTGTCAGCCTTTGAGCTGTTCTGGCAGTGTCAAGTAAAGGCAAATGGGACCCGGGTCTGCTGATATGAAGACCTCTCTCATATTGTTGAAGTGAAGCTCATTATTTCCTGTAGACGACATTTCCTCAAAAAGAACTTCAGAAGTTCAAAAGGAACTTAACACTTCAACTGCTAACAAAAATTTGAAATCAGCCTAGGAGTCGAGTATTTTGTATGATGCAGCTGACTTATCCACACCTGACCACAAGAAGACAGGTGCTGTCTAAAAATATCAATTTGTATATGAACTCAAGTTAATAAAAATGCTGGCATAATCAAAAATTTGCAGTGTCAAGTTCTCATTTCTAAAAATAAGCTTGTAGTTCTCCAGAAACAGAGGGATTCTAATGTCTACTGAAATAGCCAGCTATTGCAGTTTCTTCCCTACCTACTTTACTTCTCCACTTATGGTACAGAAGAATACAACTTGAAGCCAACAGAGATACACAAATTAATGTACAGTTTCTTTGTTAAGTCTGACTCCCTTTGATATAAATGACCTAGGGACTCTATTCTTATATGCCAGCCTATTTCAACAGCAGTTTTTGCAGACTAGGGATTCCGGATGGAAATCCTAAATCTCAGTATTCAAACGTAGTAATTCCATTTTAATTACTACCCCTGCAAAGGTCTATAGAAGCACACGTAGTGACAGCTTTAGCTTCTATGTTATTTGAACAATAGCACAGAGCTAATCCTTAAACAAGTTTTCAAAGAACATCAGTGTGGGATGATTTGTTGGGGACCAAGACTGTCCTCTACAGCATTCTTGACACGCTGGTAGAATTCACCAGTGGAAACCACATGAAGGTCAGAAATGACAAATACAAAGTCCTGTACTTGGGACAAACCCAAACCCTTGTAACAACACAACTGGTTGCCTGTGTCACAATTCTGCAGAAAAGGGCCTAAGTGTCCTGCTGGACAAACCAAACATGAATCAGACACACAGCCTTATGACAACAAAGAATAATCAGACACTGGGCAATGCCAGACTGCAGCTAGCAGACTGGGCGAAGTGAATCTTTCCTTCTAGTCAGCTCTCATGAGGTCTCATTGAGAGAAATGGGTCCAGATTTGGGCTCCTCAGTATGAGACAGACATGCACAAACTGGAATGAAGTGAACAGGAGGCCACTAACACAACTGTGGGGACACAGTATGTAGGAACAGGGTTTCCTTAAGCTGGAAGAAAGATGTCAAAAGAAATCTGACTGTGGTGTTCCACTACCTAAAGGGAAGTTACGACTAAGACAGAGCCAGACCCATCTCAGAGGTGCACAGTGAAAAGACAAGAAGCAACAGCCACAAGCTATAACAAAGGAAGTGGTAGAGAAGGAAGAAATTCTTCCCCACAAGAGTAATGAAGCACAGCCACAGGTGTCCATAGAGGCTGCAGAGTATTCACTGTAGACATTTCCAAAGCTAACTGGGCAAGGCCTGAACAGCTTGATTTAGCTTTGAAGTCAACCCTGCTTTGAGGAGAAGGCTGGACTAGAAGATGCCTAAAATGCCTTCCATCACACATTTTCCTGGGACTTACTTTATCTTGATGGTATTAGAGTGTAGTTGGCTGAAGCATTTAAAACAATAAATTACACTTTCAAAGGACAGCCTTCCATGCTTATCCAGAGTGTTTGACTTGGACTGCTTCACTCTGAACAAAGTAAAATTTCCACAGAGAAGAATCTGTTCTAGTTTTAGGTTATTATTACATTTCTATAACACATACTGTAACAATAATTTCAATTGTTCTTATAACATTAAATCCAGGGAACAGCTTTAAAACAGAATTAATTTTTACCCAATTATCTGGAAAGTATTTATCCACAATCTCTCTCATTTTTGCTTGTTGAGTGTGAAGAATAGAAGGGTCAAAATACAGTATCACATAGAGCATAGCAGCCTGAGTAGCCAGGGCAGTGCTGCGGTGTTCTGGTAATGGATATGCTGAAACCTGGAAAAAGTAACAAAACAAAGCTGAATATAATACAGTACATCATATGCCACCTGAAAATATTATGGGACACATTAAAGAGTGCAGTGTATAGATACTACAGGACAAGAAGTTTATTTAGGTAAGCTGGACATGCTTACTCATACAGCATATTTACCAGATGTATTTCCAAAGTGTAAAAGTTGACTGCGTAAATGTGTGCTGCTTTTAAGGCTACAGTAAGATTTTACTATGCTGTAAATGAGTCAAGTAAGACATGTCCAGTCACAAGACATTAAACAAAAATGGAGCTTTTTACTGCAAGGCTGGCCAAGTACTGCAGCAGATTGTCCAGAGAGGTTCTGTGGTTTGTACCTCTCAAGATACTCAAAATGCAACTGGATGCAGCCCAGTGCAACCTGCTCCAACTGACTGTGCTTGAGCCAGGTCGGACTTCAAGAGTCCCTACAATCTCAGTCATTTACTTTTTTCTGCACTTCATGTTTGGGTAATTAACCTGAGAATCAATTTGATGCTCCCCTTTACCTTTTATCTCAGGGTGGCTTACCTGGTTGTAAATGTCATCTGACCGTAAGCGGCCGATAACCATGCTAATGAATGTTTCACTTATGGGAACCCTGCTGAAGTAACTCTCGGGGTAGTTTGGAGGTCTTTTAGCTCCAGGTTGGCTCGAGTATCCAGTGCTTCGAAGCAATTTACAAATATCATCTAAATTGGAGTCAGCAGAGGATCGGGCTGCACTGTTTTACAAAAAAAGAGGAACAAAAATATGAGCTATATGACCTAGTAGTTTCCTTTTCTCCCACCCCTTGTAACCATGCCCTTCTCACAAGAAAATTATAAATACTAAAGTCTAAAGGAGGTTTTTGATTGTTTATTCCATTAATATCTTGTTATAGAACACTGATGAATGTCCATACTGAAATTCCACATAAGCAGAAAAAGCACAAACAGAAAATTAAACTCAGGAACAGAAAGAAGGAGCTTTATATTCAGAGAAGAATTTGTTCCTTTTTTTTTTCCTTTTTTTTTAAATTTTCATTTTCTTTGTCCCCATTTCTGAATTCCCCTTGTCAATTCACTTCTGTATTCCAGAGTTAAAGCATCTCTCATTATATACTTGGGAAGCATAAACACAGTCAAAGCAGAATTTTATATGTGTGGAAGGATTTGCACTGATACCCTTTAAGACCCCAGCCATTATACCCTGATGCTGAGAACCTATCCTGTAAAACTTGTTACTGATTTACCTAACAAAGCACTGTAACTACAAGTGACTTGTAATACATTTGTCAACTTGATAGTCAGGACTTTTCAGAAAGTTTCCTTTCATGTTTGGGAACCTGTGACACTGTCATAGCTGGCACTTGCAGCCCAAAAGCTTTACTGAAAGTCTATTTGTGGACTTCAAATGTCTGTTGTAACAGAATGAAAAATCTGTTGCTCATTTTGCAGCTGAACTTGCAAACATAGATAAAAGCTAAAGCAAGGAGCTCTACTGATATTCAGAGAGCTCTGCTGAATTATCTGTATAAAGTCAGTTGATTAAAAAGGTGTCAATATTTCCATTTATCTTAATTCAATGACCTAGGTTACTGAATATACTGCAGGTTACACATCTCAGCCTTGAGTGCTTCTGTACACCTATATACATGACCTGTATCGGTAGTAGGAAACCAACATTCTTTCTCTGACTTCTCCTTCAATCTTCTGGTCAATGACCAGTAGCATGACTCCATATAAATACAGGGCTTCACACTGTTTGAAAAGAGAAAGAACAAAGAAAGAAAATCACATAAACATGATTTTGCAGCAACATTGAAAGAAAAACATGTATTGGCAAACTAACCCAATGTCAAAAATGTAGTCAACACAACATGAAAAATGGCAGGCTGAGGATTTTTGCTCTTTGTCCTCCTTGAAGTGAGTCACAGCGCTTCCACGCATTTGGTAAACCTAAATTTTTGTCTAGCTTGGCACTTACTGAGTGGGTTAATTTTCTACTATTACAAAACTAGTCAATACTCACCAGAAGCTGTTTTCCATCTTCATTAAGGAGGACGGTTTCTAATGTTTGCTGAATGTAAATTCCTTCATTGAGGTCATCTAAGTATCTAGGAATCATGACAAAAACTTCGGTCATTGACAATTTTGCTCTCAAACTAGAACTCAATCAGTGACATTTTCTCTGAAAGCCAACAGATGCATCAGAACATTTCCCTAATACAAGAAGCATGGTGTTTTTCAGACAAAGAAGAAGAGAGGCTCTCCTAAAAAATGAGAGACTGGAACCCCTAGCTAGTGCCAACCAGTTGGTAAAAGTTTCCTTCCATATCCTGATGGTGCATGTGAAAGAGACTGGAGGATACCTGGCAGCTTACAGCTCACCCTCTTAATCTTGTCATGGGTGGATACAGCCTGGGAAGGCTGCCATGCAATAACGTAGTAAAACGGTCATATTTTCAAGTTACCTAGGTATACCTCCTGGAAATACCATAAATTGATCTCAATTGCAATTTGGAAGGTAGACCTAGAAATAGAGTATGTTCACCTGAATTAACAGAAGATTTATTTATTTTAAAGGATTTTCTAGTAACACTACTTAATAAGTAATATCAAACATGTAATCTTTTCACATAACATCAATAATAAAACCAACTCTCATGTTTAAGATTCTTAGTAACTTTTTCTTAGAGCATTTCATGAAGCTTTAATTTTGCTTTTTACATGTCAGAGTCGCAAGCTTGAGAATAAGGCATCTTCACTGAAAAATTAAGTTCAAGAAAATAATGCCAATGGAAGTTAAAAAGAAACCCAAACTACCTGATACTCTGTTTTGCAAGACCAAAAAAAAAATTAGCTTAATAATATGGATTCTCCTTTTATTTAAAAAAAAATCTTCAGGACAATCTCTAAGATAAAGAAAAACTAACTCAAATTTACAATTGAGGAAATGAGGTAGAGAGGTTAAATGTTTTCAAGTCATATATTAACGTGGTAGGGAACTGTTGGAGTAAAAGTTAGTGCTCACTCCAGCAACCCAGGTTTGCTGGTGCACATGAATATGCTTCAACAAGGAGTATATTGGGTCTCTAAGGAAAAAACTTTTTATCAATAAGACAAAACAGTAATCTAGTCTTTGAAAATCTATATATATTTAAGATACCATACCTGTTTAAATCTACAATGTATTTATGTACACTCTGAAAAGCTAAATAAAATCTTGTCAAAATTTCAATGTTGTTTTCACGAAATTCTTCATCTAAATCCAGTAATTCAGGCTTGGCTTCCAGTTTGCCTTCACATGTCTCAGGCCCCTGAAAAACAGAAACTCACCTTTAGAGACAATACTTGACGTTGATCTCTACTTGACTTCTCTACAGTCAGACACAGACCATGTACAACCACCCCCATATGCAAATCAGAGTTACCGGTTCTTACCAAAACAAGGATCTGTAGTTTTCTAATCTACTTTATGGTTAAATATTGATTCCATAAAGATGAGTTTTACACATTGTTACAATCTGCAATGACTAAATATGATTTATCCAACGTGACCAATGGAAAAGAATAGCCAATGCTTTCAGTAAAGCCCCAGTACATCTGAAGGCACTGGGTGCTTTCTGCAGTGCTAACTATCTCCCTGATGGAATTTCTTCCTTTACACATTTCTTCTGGTTGATTTGTCAAATAGAAACCATAACAATGAGGGCTCAAAAAGCTTAATACCTTCTCATACATTCAAACTGCTTGAAAATATTAGACATCTTTTTTCCACAGGCTCTACATCTAGCTCAGCACTTGTTTCCTGAATTAATGCAGAAACTTTGTCATTAACAGTCATGGGGGAAAAAGAGTTGGTATGAAGAACCTGAGTTCCTTAAAGAAATAGTACAACTTTTCTAACCCTTTACCACTGTCATATTTCTCATAAGCACTATGCAGTCTTAGCATCACCAACTAAATGAAAATAATGCTAAAGTTTAATTGGAAGTATTATAAAAAATTAATTGAAAATACCCAGCTGGCAATTTGAGTTTTAAAAAATACTCTTCTGCTTCTCTTTCTGCGCAAAATATCTACATAAAACAAAGGATAAAAGCAGGTGCCAAACTGCCTATGAAGTTCAAATGGACAAAGTAAATAGTCTCAATTTTTCAAATCTCAAACCTCTCCTCATTAAGTAATTCTAAGAATTGTGAATACAGAAGGGGTGCATCTGCAGTAAAATATCTGCAAATTCTCTAATCTCTGCTTTAAGAATATGACTTCTATGGATTTATTTGGTTTTAACGATGAAAACCAGCACACTTATGCTTTCTTAACATTCAAAAATACTGAAGCTTTAAGGATTACTGTATTTCTTAGCAATTACAGCTATCTGCTTTTAAATTTTCAAGTAATTTGTGCAAAAAAAAAAAAGACTTCTTCCAAGCACTTAGATCTAAAGGTAACTGTGAAATCATTTGTGCTCTGGATTTTCAGTATCCAAGCCTCAAGGTGCCTGAAATTTACAACTCCTACTACAATGAAATTGACTTAAATTTTACAAGTGTCTCCTTTGCTTTATTATTGCCATTTCTTGTATTGTACAGTCCAAATAATGTCAGATTAGATAGTCTCTGTTGTTCCTTCTTAATCATGGTGGAAAATGACAGAGGGAACTTAGTACTGCAAGCTTAATTCTGAAAGAGAAATAAGGGCTTTCCATGGACACTTCTCCTTGACTTATTTATTTATTTATTCAGGACATGTGACAAGTCCAGAGGAAGAACAATCACAGCACTGTCAGACAGGAAAGCAGAAAGCAGTTTTCATGGCTGCAAAGAATAAGCTACAGATTAACAGAAGAAAGACGGGCATACTGCCCACGGCATTGCTCTGAAGGGAAACAACAAACCAGGCAGGCTCAGAACCTGCTGGAGGAAGTTTAATTTAGTGGTCCTGCAGGAATTGCTACTACCACTACCACTACCACTATTACCACCCCAGAATCCAATACTCACGTTTTATACAATTGCTATCTATCAAAATTCACAGGCCAGATGACTCATCAAACATTTTGGAATATGTAGTAGTAATAAACACAATAGACAGGAATGGCTGTTTCACAACCCAAAACATCCTCATGTGGGACAGCAGTGCTTTGAGGAGAAGTTTAACAATAAAAGGATTCCAATTTACCTTGAAATAACTGAAATCAAATATGATATCTCCATACTTCTGCTGATCAGCCTTGTCCTTTAGTCTGAAAACACCAGGAATAAATTCGGAAAGTCTCAGAAGTTCTGCAATGATGGCATTTCCACAGGAAACAATCCGAAGAATTGCTTGACCACAGAGATTGTTTTCAGCCAGAAAATCCACCATTGTGGAGCTGGATGTGACAGAGCAGCAGAAGTCCAGCAGTCTGGTTCTGATCCTTACTCTTTAGCTTACTGGAAGCAGAAAGTCTGATGAAGAAACCAGCCACGCCATTAATAACCTGTAAAAACAAACCCACACACATCCAGAGTGGTTTATACTCATGTTTTTGATAGTTTAATTTGTGGATATTTAAGCATACTCTTTAATCTTTCAAGTTATGAAATCTACATTAGCCACAGCTTTGTAAAATGAAAGAAATGCACAGAATTCATTTTCAGCACGTACACTTAATTTGAGAAGTGACCTGTGTGAACAGGCAGGGGAAATGTGATCTTTTAAAGAACAATCTTAAACCACTATTGAATAATGAAACAATCATAAATACTGAAGCAATTTTGACCAGGCGAGGAGACTGGGCCCAAGGAAAGCAAAACCACTTCACAAAATGTGTTTTTAAGAGCCACTTTAAAAATACAACCAAAGTGATCATAACGGGTTTTAGCAGTAAGGAAAACTTTCATAGCAAATGGAAATGACACAGCTCCGTTCCTTTATTTATTGCTAAAGGATGAACTTGCATGCTGTGTTTGCATTTCCTGCTCAGTTTTATTCGCTCACACGTTTCCTGCGGGACACGGCGTGCAGCACCAAAAATAAGCGTCTGTGCTTCAGAAACATTTACGGGAAGTTATGACCAGGCTTGACTTTTCACCAAACACTTTCTGAACCACTGCGATAAATTTAAGATGACAGTGAGCTGTCCCGAGACAGTTCTGACCAGAACGAGCGCCCGGAGCCCTCCCAGGTCCCCAGTGCCACCGCAGGCTCTGCTCCACAGAGCGCACAGCGGGCTCCAGACCGGCAGCGGCCGGACGGGCTCCGAACCCGGTCCGGTCCGGTCCCGTCCCGGTCCGGTCCGGTCCGGTCCCGTCCCGTCCCGCTCCGCCACCGCCAAACTCACAGTTTGCACTCAGGCGGCCCCGCTCCCTCAGCGGCTCCCGCCGGCGCCCACCCCGCCCGGTGCGCTCTCCCTGCCCCGCGAGCGCCTGCGGGCAGGGACGGCGGCGGCTGCGGGCACAGAAGGATGGAGGGAGGGTGGGAAGGATGGGAGGGAGGCGGCGGCGCTCCCTACGACGTAGCCGAGCCCTCCCATCACATGACGGCGCCGGCTGATGAGGCGATTCCGCCCGGCCCGGTGCCCGGCGCTACCGCCCGCCTGCCTCTACCGCCGGGAGGGCGGCGTGGGGCCACCCCCGACATAGCTGCACTCTCAAGCTGCGGGGACGAGGTGAGCAGCGGCCGCTGGCGAGGGTGGCTGTCCCCGCCGGCCCCGTCCCCTCCGCGGGCGAGGGCAGCGGGACGGGTGCGGGGCCGTGTCTCTCCGTGCGGACTGCCCGGCCTGCCCGGCCTGCCCTCGACCGGATGAGGCGGCGAGAGGCCCTGGGAGCGCGGAGCGTCCTGCTCGGCGGGCTCTGCTCCCCCCGCCCGTATAGGGAAGGGTCGTCTCCCTGTGGCCGCTCATCACCGAGTGTGCCTGGGGCTGGACACTGATCCTGGTACTCAGAGAGCACTTGACACCTGTAGAGCTGCTGTTACAGAAGCAAATAATACTTTTTTCTTACCTCTGCTTCATAGTTTGAGATATTGAAGCATAGAAAGTTTAGGTAATTTCCTCAAATATTTAAAATAGTGAACAGAATAGAAACTGTAGGTTTTTTTGTTTCTTTATCCTGTCTGGACCGTTTCATCACTTGCTGAAAGAAAAAAAAAAATGTCCTCGATAGTCTCCCATTCAGCATGGAGTTTGCTGGTTGTGTTTTCCAGAAGTGAGGGGGCTGGGGGTTGCACATGATAAGTGCTTTGATGCACCCACTGAAGACCTTCCTGGCAGAAAAGAGTGTGGTGGAAACACTGCAGTGAAACCAGTTCCAGAGAGGAATGTGCCCCTCCCTTGGAAGGTAGAATGGACAGCTGCAAGCTGAAGAATTCGCTTAGAAAGTTCAAGAGTGAAATCTTTGCCTTGGGATCTATAGGAGACCTGAGGAGCAGTTGACTGGCTCAAAAGAGCCAGCTGGGAAATGATGGGGGAACAGGACCTGAAAGCCCTGAAGTGGCAGAGCATAGAAGATAAAGCAACATGTGTGCCAAACACGCTCCACTGCCAGGGGTTTAGAAGCTGCTCAGACAATGCTGGATCCTGGGGTGCTGGCCATCTACCTTTCTCTCCCCATTTGCTTTTTCTTTCTTTCTCTGGTTTTCTTACGTATTCGTCTTCTCAAAATATGTTGTAAGTCGGACTGAAAACTTCCAGTGTCTTGTGTCTTCAGAAGTTAAAGTTTGCTGAGCTAAAGTTTGGATTTTTGTCTGGATGTTTTAAAATTTGCCAAGTATCTTATTCTACTTCAATGTTCTAAAGTTTGCAAATAAAAGTTGTTATTGAGTCTCCTGGTAATTTGGTTGTTTTTCCCATGCACTGCCCAGGGTATATCCCACTGCCTTCCTCTGAACCCATCAAGTAGGCTGGAGCATTATAGGATTGTAACCAGTTTCCAAGAAAAATAACCTTTTATTAAAAAAACAAAAAAAGGAAAATTCATCTAAAAGAAGTTACTTTCCAAAAGACAGATTGAGATGAACCTACCACTGCAATGATATGATTTAATGTCATAACCAGTAACTTCTGCTCCTGTGTAATTTGCTCATGAGAATGAAGGAGGCTTTTTAACTTTTCACTGTTTGTATTTTTTTTTCAGATTCCTGCTTTCACAGTGTGTATCTGTGAAATTTCCAAAAGAACAGCAGTGAGATTTTCTCAGTGAGATTTACCAAGTTCAAGAGGGGAATTAGGCTCTCTTTGTTAACTTTGATACACAAAATGGGCTCAGAAAGATAAAGCTGCTAACATGATTTTATGTGACTGTTCAATAGCGTACGTTTGGATCACAGAGGTTCTATACAAACAGTCTTGCTAAGATGGCAAACAAGTACCTTAAAAAAAGATTAAATAATATACTACCTGAAGGAATTTGTTATTAAATCTTCAAGAGCATCCTTTTTCTTTACTTTCAGGGAGTACTATAAGGAACTTTTCCCTTGTCTTCTGTTGTCAGTTTGACAGCCTCTAAAGATCTCTAATGATAGCAGTCACAGTCTTCTGTCAGGGAGAGCATGAGCTGACATAACAAGAGCTGTAGTTGAAGCCTGCTGCATCTGTGGAAAGATGCACCTTTAGAATGGGATAGTGAGGAAGAAAAATTTGCATGTAATTAAGAAGTTCAATTTGTGATGAGGTTGAACTGTTGTTAAATGTTGGTGGAAGCACATGACCTAAAGATGGTGTACTAAAAGATAGTATTGACTGGCCAAGCACATTTTATACATGGAAAAAAAGGAAAATGATCGGAAATAAGCATTAAGAGACAGAAGATATTCAGGTCTCACAGTCTGCATGGTACTTGTGAGAAATGGGGCAATGTTCAGGTTAGGGGGAGCACAAGGTGTAGTTCTGGAGTCTCAGGGAAAGCAGTAGAGAGAGATACAGCCTTAGGTGTACAAAGCTTTGAAAAAGCACTGTACTTTCTATTTACATGTTTTCCAGATTGCTATTGGATTATAGCCTAATCAAGGCTGTTTTTGGTAGAACAACTCTTCCCCTGCTGGTATACCCCAAATTTGTTTGTGGATTCTGCTCTCTATCTCCCCCAATGGCATCTCAGTATAGTCCTTGAACATACTAGTTATTCTTTACATGGAATAATGCAGTATTTCTGTCTATCTAAGAGTTCTGCTTTGCTGTGTCTATTTTTCTTTTTTTTTTTTTTGATGTATCTAAAGCTGAAGCAGAATCTGCAACTTGAAGTATAAAATTCTGCACACCAGGTTCAAGTTTCTCATAGTAGCTACATGTTGGAATGGATTATGGCAAAGCATGAAGAAGGAAGAGCAGAAATTGGGGATTTTTGAGAAGAAAACAATGGATGTGAGCAGTGTGGATAGGCACAGCATAAGCAGAAACACTTGAAGGTTCTACTAATGACAGAGCAGCTAATCCCCACAAGGGTGTAGGCTGTGGGTGTGTATTGCAGAGCTGGAGGGTAGTAAAGAAGATGAACAATGGTACCTCAGTGACTTTATTTTGTGCTAATGGAAGATGGGTACCAAAAGTTTGTAGCATCTTTGGCAGAAGTAGGCAGCATTTTTATGGTGGGCTTTTATTTAAAAATGATGCTAGATGTTTTACTCTTAAGTACATTCTTAGTAGAGTGACCTTTTGTTAGATTATTTTTTCCAAGGGCCAACTGCTGGTGAAACTAAATTGAATGTGAGAAATCATATTTCTTCCTAGCCTAATTGATTATATGCCTAGATAACCCAGACAAGTTTTTGGGCATGTGGGCTTTTTTGGATCTTCTTTTGGATCTGAAATAGAGCAGTAGTTTTTAAGCAGACATAATTGTGGAGTTTGAACTTCACTGTGGTTTAATGATAGAAATGAGCAGAGGAAAACTGCGAATTGCTTTTAGTGGTGCAGTTTTGCTTAATACTGAATAGGAGGTGAGTTGAAAACCTGTGATGAATTGCACTTTCACTGAAATTACTAACGTCTTGGGAGCTAAGTTTTCATCCCTGCTCCCTAATGCTTCAGTGATTCTGTTGACACTGCTTTATGTTTAGCTATCTATTAGAATTTAAGTTTTTTCTCCCAAATTCTTTTTGTGCAAACTGCTTTTAATTTGTTCTCCCTGTTATTTCTAGAGTAACAATTTCAAGATGTCAGGTGGTCCAAGAGTCTCGTTCAATGAAATTGATTCTGCTCTTTCTTCTTTGAAAAACTGCCAGTCCTTCATCAACTCTGGAATGGATGTGGCTACTCAGGTTGCCCTTGACCTTGTGGAAAGTTGCAGTAAGTATATTCTCTCTTGTATTGCATCCTGAATCTGACAGATGAGTCACAGACCTATGTATTTTGACTTAGTTACTGTTAATATCAGTCTTTATTATAGCTGTTCTGGCTTGGCCAGGGTGTTTTCATTACAATCATTTCACTTAAATGAAAGATTTCATTTAAAAGATAAATTCAGTGAAAATGTAAATACCCAGCAAACATTGTCCTTGCTTTTGTGATAGCCAACACTAATTGTGTTCCAGTGATTGTTACCTTGCAGCTTTGTAGTAACTTTAACATTGCTGAATGAGATGGAGAAGGCCCCCCAAGTGGCTGAATAAAATGAGTTTTAATTATCATACTGCTTCTTTGTGTGTGTTTTATTTGACATTCAGGGCAAAATATATTAAAATAATGCTAAAGATCTTGAATACAAAGCTTGAGACACCTGTTAGGGGATGCAGTTTTTTTAAATGCTGTCTCTCCTGAAAATCAGCCCTTTTTTAGGGTGCTTCAGTTTGGACATTTGCGAAGTGGGGTACTTTAAATCTCTAATTACTGTCAACAGTCCTGTCATTGCTATTTCACTTTCAATAAAAGGAGCACTGCAAAGCTACTTTTCGAAGACAAACATTAGCTGACCCATTTCCCTATCTTAGATCTGTGTTAATATTTTCACTAGGGAAAAATAAAAACTTTAAAGCTCCAAACCCCTGATAGTTTTAATAAAGAGTGGAGAGTGGAGAACAAGAATCTTCTGAAAGAAAAGCCTTGCTGTTCATTATAAATCTTGCACTCAACTAAGCCAAGGATTATGTACAATTAAGATAAATGTTTTTCTCATTGTCTTGTGTGATAGTTCTCTCTCCTTTCACCTTTTTATCCATACTGCTGTCAGAGACAATTGGCATGCCTTTTCCAGCAGGAAGAGGAAATGGAAAGCTTGTCTGAACAGTCACCAGGGGGTTCCCTTTGATGTAAAACTCGTGTAACCAGTTCCATTTCCCCTCTACTTTAGCAGTCACCATCTATCCTACTTTGTCATAAACAATGCATAGAAATACATTGAATGTATTGAATTCTTTCATCCCCAAGACCACAGAAATTAATTAGTTATACAAAAATTAATAGTTTTTTGTTAATTTTGCTTTTCAGTAGAAGCCCTTGTTGCATTCCTATTGCAAAGCGTGTAAGGCAACTTAACTGTGCAGGTCTGCAGCTGCAAGTCTGTGCCTTGTACTCCTAGGAAATGTCTCTTCCTCATTTACCTGCTTCTGACAAATTAATCTTTAATTAAAAGCTTGAAATTATTTTGTTCACTTAACTCAGTAACCAAAAGGACCATTTTTAGCATTCTATCCTGAGAGGAGGAGATTACTCCTGATGGAGTACCTGGTTACAGTTGAGTTACATCATGTGACTGGAAAACAGCTCCTACCTAGACCATAACACATTTTATTCTAGCAGAGGCAACTTTCCTGTTGAATCATGGTTATAGAATTATCAAGCATGATCTGTTATCATAGTCCATCTCATTGCACTACAGAGAAGGTGTTCCAGATTTGTAGGATTTGTAGGTCATACTTCTTTGGACTGGTGTTCCCAAATTACATTTTTACGTACAACAGTTGTCTTCTTCACTCCTACACCTTTCCTTGCAGATGTATTTACATGGAATGAACAGATAGTGAAGGTCCTCACTTCTGTAAGGTTTGGTTTTCATTCCCCTGACTATTTTGCTTGGACTTCAAGTTCTTGTGCTCCTTACAGAATGCCATCAGGAAATATACTGGGTTTCTGTGGCATGATATGCTTTGGTAAACTCTGGGTGTTTTAGAAGTAGCATGATCTGATCTGCTGGACTTGACTGTTCAGCTCTTTCCTCCAGCTCATATGTGGCAATTTCTGTTTCTAAAGCTGTTACTTATCTATCCTACTTTGCCTTCATGTTCTGAGGCAAAATACTAATTTAATTTTGAGACAGAGTTAGATAATATATTTCTGTGTTCTTCTTCCTGTCTCATTTGTATTTTGCTTTACTTTCCTTTGCAAAATTTGACTGTCCAGCTTCTGACAGGTTTCATTGCCAGGCTTTGTGGAAGCAAGGAATTCTGTTGCAACTGTTTGTTTTAGTTTACAAGCACTTTTTCTCTGTGCATATTTTGTTCCTTTAGTCTTTCATAATGGACAACGCTGTTTTTTGTGAATAGTAGTGAAGTACATAGCAAGTACATAGCATAGTACATGAGAAAAAATTACATTTGCTTCTTAAGGTAACTGAAAAGACAGAAAAGTTAGTTCAGTGAGTGATTTTTCCTCTCTTAATTCCTATTCTCCACATACAAAATCCTGAAAACCTTTACTGTTAAATATATTTATTAAATGTTTATTTTATTCTACTCCTGTATAGATTTATGAAGAGAAATTACTTGTGTTCAATATTTGGGTCAGGCATTGCTCATTTATGAACTTGTACAATCTCTAGAAAAATAAGGCTATTTATTATTAATAAGGCTATTATTAATAAAAGCTAAATGTGTGCAGAATAATTTTCATGTATCTGATCATGAAAACCTCTTATTTTTAAGGGGTTTTGTTGATGTCCATGAAGTTAAATTGTTGATTAAGATCTCCCTGTCAATTGAGAACCTGCTGACTTTCAGCATTGAACATTGGTGTTATGACCATGTGCTGGCAAGAGACAGAATTTTAAAAGATCTTGGAAGGGTTTAAGGATATAAAGGTGAAAATTAGTTTCAGCAAACTGAATGTGAAACAGCTAATTTAAAAGCTCATTTTATTTAATGAGTGAAACAGAAAGATAAACCTTTTGTCCTTCTTAGTCTTTCTGCTGATTATCTCTTAGATACTGACATTGTCTAATGGTTGTATTTTTCTTTTCTTTAAAGAACACTGTTGTTGTGTAGAAGCATTTTGAAAAGTTACTGTATAAATAAATGATGTAAGCAAAAAAACAGACTGTGCACACTTGGTTTCAGTTATGTCCTGCCTATGCTCAAAATACTTGTGGACATTCTGTGGCCCAGGCTAGTAAAATACTGAAGGAAAGGACACACTGATATTTGTGAGTGGTCCACCAGCCTTCCAAGGATCTGAACATTTTAAAGCTAAAGCACATGCTTATGCCCTTTGCTGGATTGGAGACCTAATGGATTTGAGAATTTGAAGATGACGCTGTTCAAAATCAGTTATGATGCAAGTAAAATCCTCTCAGTTCTACTACAATTTGCATCTTTCTAAATCTTGCCTCATTCTGGTTTTGAGCTTTAGTAGTGTGATTGCAGAAAGAGAATTAATTAAGTCACTTGTCACAAGTACTTGTTTGGCAACATCTCTCAATTGTAATGCTCTGAGTACTGAACTTTGAGCTGTGTGTTGACCCCTCTGCACAGAGAGGAACAGCTGTTTGCACTGCTAATTTAACTTCTCTTGGTTGCTGAACTGTCTGTACTTACCTACTTGGAGTAGTTCTGTAGACTTAGAAAGCACTGATGGACAGCCATGTTAAATACTTGAATGATAAGTTTTATTCTCTGTTTTTGGAATTAGTGAAACTTGCAATTCCATGTTAACTGATGTGCTGATTATCCAGGACAAATCTGTCATATCCATGACAGACATCCATTCCCAGCTTTGCTCAAAATTTTTGGATGTAAATTTGGTCAGCTTGCTGAGGATGGCAGTTTCAGGTGACTCTTCAGCAGAACTTTCTCAAGAATATGGGATTGTAAAGTATGGAGAGCTGTGGGTATTCAAATTAAGAAATCTAACTTGTGGTCAACTCCAGGTCTCCAGTCCAACAGCTGCTCTTTAGATGGGGTGTTACTTTTGTCTGGACTGGAGTCCAAGCTGGGAGGATTGTCCAGTACAAATGGGAAATAACTGGGAAGTCTGGAGAGTATACTAACTACAGACAAGATAAGAATTTCTTAGCATTAAACTTTTGAAAAGCATTTTAAAGAATAAACACTTAGGGTTTTGTCTAATTAGCTGAATGGGTTTTCTAGTAGAAAGCAAGATGCCTCCTTGATGTCTGGGACATTCTTTCAACCACACATCACTTTCCCAGTGTGAAGTGTAGAGGCCATGAAATGTGGAATAGCTGTTTTTGGGAAGCAGTTACTGCCAGTGAATTCTAATCTTACTTGAGGAAAAAAAAAAGAGCTACCTTTTCTTCAAAAACTTGCTGAAAATGTCATGGTCAGCTGTTGCCCATGTCTGTTTGCCGTCTGTATTACATAGCAGTGATCTTCCTGTAGCACTCCAGGATCTGCTTGAGAATTCCTCCTGTTTTCTTACCATCCTTTGAAGGGTTTTTCTGCTCACCACTGTACAGAACAGGCCCAGGGGTCTTAAAAATGTCAGTGATACAATTCTTTGGCATGTTCCCCAGATTAAATTAAAGTTACAGCTCTGGCTTTCTTTCTTGTCTGGTCATTACCTAACCTGCTTCTTCTGCCAGCAGAGTTTACCTCAATTCTTCTGCTTACTCCATTTGTCTGTTTCCCTGTCCCAGGGCTGCCTCTGCACTTTTCTTCATGTGTGCAGCACTGCATCTCATATGTGCCATGTCCTCCTTTTCTGACTGCTTTCTTTTCTCCAGTTGGTTGAGATTCAGTATCATCATGCCTGTTCAGTACTAATTAAACAGTAGTTGATAATGTAGGATCTTCTAACCCTATGAGATTATCCACATTACTTTGACTTATATCACTGCTCACTTAGAATGGTTTTAACAAGAACAGCTCTAAACGTTGCTGAAGGTTGTTGACATAGGAAGAAGTGTGGAGCATACAGATGTGGCAGTTAGCCTTGTTTTATGAAATTATTGCCAGCCTTTTGATAGACAGTTGGATGAGTTTATATGGAATATTCACTATTCTTTGGAGTGACTTTCTAAACCCATTGCAGCAGCCTAAAACAGTCAGCCTTGAACATTCTAAGTTTGTTCATCCCTGAGAGAGGGGCCCTTTCCATGTAAGTTTCCCTGTCATTGACCTAAAACTTCTACTTGGAATGGTATAAACTCCAGTATGAAAATGGACTCTGTAGCTGTGCTTGAATATCAAATTATTTGGTTAATTTGTTTTCTTTGTTCCTTTTTTCGCTAGCTTATTTTTCCTTGGAAACTCAAATGCAGGATTCCTGCAGTGTCACACTGTAACATGAATCTTGACACTGATAAAGTTCTTGTGCATGAAATGACTACGATGTAATTGTTTTGAGATCCAGAAATCAACCTGCTGACACCTGTGCTTCTAAAACGTTTATGGTCTCTTAGTTTCCATGATGTTAGAGGTCATTGTGTTTCATAAAAATAATCCAAACCTAAGGTACTTGTCCTGAGAACAGGCTGTAGCAAATAGGCTGGAATGACACTTTGCGACTTGCTTGAGTAAGAGGTGTGAGCATGAAGGAAATAAGCAGGATAAACTTTGCCTTGCTGCCCTGTTCTTGTACTGGCAAGATAAGCCATGTCAAGATGTTATCTTGCACATCCTGCCTTCTGACACAAACAAATGGTGGTTTGGCCAAGTCTCCACCTCACAGTGGCCTCGTAATGGTCAAAGCTGTGCTCTGTGTTGCAGGGACAGGACAGTTCATGAGAAATCAGACTTAGGTTTTCACTCTTAGGTCCATAGATTTGTGAAGGTGCTCATGAGAAGAAAGTAGCAGTTTTATATGCACTGTAGGAATACAGGTTTTTTCTTTTTGAAGAACCTAAATGTAGATTTTCTTTTTCTGTTTTCTTGTTGGAGAATATAAGTGTAGAATGTCAAAGTTCATCCTGGAGATAAATGCCTTTTCACTGATGCTTGCTATACAGAAATGTTTTCTAGTTATGAGGAGATAGAAAATGAAGAGAGGCCAAAGATGCCTGAAGTTCATCCTTCTGTGTTAGACTCCGCTAGATATTTCCTGTGAAGCTGCAAGAATTCCCTCATGATACCATGCTGTTCACAGAGGAAGTTTTATTCTAACCCCAATTTTTTCTCTGCCAGAAGTTGTTTGTTCACTGATCTGCTTTGTTGCTACACCAGTGTCTGTGGTGTTGATTGGTGACGTGCACAAACTCAGTGTAGGCACCAAAATTGCATCTCTCTTGGGGAAGTTCTTTTCCTGTTGTCCAAAGTAAGCTTGTATTTTGTGGTATGGGAAATAAAATGTTCCATATTCCTTTCTCAAAAATACTAATTTTGCTTTCCTTCAAATCCCTCACTTAAGATTAATCATGTTAGGGAAGATGTGCTTTTAATCTTAACTTACGCTTCTATTGTGCTGTGCTTCTTGTATTGTTTTACAGATATTTAACCTTTCAACTAACAATGAGAAAGATATGTTTTTTTGAAGTAGGTAAGTACATGGTGTTACACTTGGAGTATTTCAAGTAATTTTATTCTTTGAAACAAGAAAGACTGGTTGAGTTCTTGTGAAATGCTTTTCTGAAAACAAAAATTTTTTGCACTATGCTCTGCAGTCAATATAAAAATTTTGAGATGAGAGAGTTGGATTAATTTTTATTTTCTACGTCTCTTTACTTGCAATGCTTATATGCAGCACTGATGAGCCCGTTGCTGGAACACACTGGTTGGCTCTGGAAGCTGTTCTTCAAAGAAGCAGTCCAAAAAAGGAGAATTTGGAAGTGTGCCTTGTTTCAAAATCTGGAAAAATATGACTTGTAATGAAAGATTTTTGTTCTTTTATATTTATCCAAACCCACTCGGACTGTAGTCTGTAATCTTACAAAGTGGGAAGAAGCAAATATGTAGTGTTGTTACTATTTCCTAGCTGTAATTTTGACTGCAAGAAGAGCACAGTGCAGTGAGGGGAAAGCAGCTATATTAAGCTGTAATAAGCTATATTAAGCAGCTAGCTATATTATTGTCTTAAGCAGCATGCTTTTGTTCTGATAGCTCTTTTTCAGTTTGGGTGCTCATTAAGCTAGGTGCATCCAAGTATTTTTGTTCAGCAACTTCAGCAGTTCGAAGGACAGAGAAACCCTTTAGGTGGCAGCAGAGGCTTTGCTTTTTGTTTCACCTGCTGTGACACTCTGGAACTCACTCCTAGAATGGATTTAGAGGTGTTGGTGTGTACTTTTGCATTTAGTGACAATAAAATATAAATTGAGGATTCAGATGAATAGAAAGAGAATTTGTATTATCAGATCAATACAGATCATTGCATTTTATACATTTATTCTTGCATGAAGCTGCTATGTTGTGATTGATCTAGAGAGAATCATTCAGAGTGAAATCTAGACTTGATTTAAAGCTTAGCTGAATAACTGGACAGAATAACTGTCCTTAGTGTGTTCTCATGGAAATGTACTGACAGCGTGCACCTGAGCAGAAGGTCAGAGTTGGACAGTCCTGGGTTTTGTCAGAACTCCTATGAGTGCTCAGATGAAAACTGCACAGTTTTATTTCACAGATTTTGGTAGGTGGTATTTACATAGTGTCTGATGTCAAATACATGCATATGTATGTGTGAATATTTATTCCATTTTCTTATGTATTTTTCTAAGGCAGTGGATGGTTTTTTCCCCGAAAGGTCATTGTGAGTCAGAGAGATTTGCAGTCACCTGGTGGGTTACCTCATGTACCCATAGTTACTATAAATTTCTCTGTCCTAGACCTCATAAAATCTCAGCAATCTTCAAAATAGATTGTAAGTGGGATTTAAATGCTGTACAGACCTTTTTGGAGACCCTCTGTGCACTGGTGATGTTAACCTTGAGAGAATGAGCGAGTTTACGGCTGTGAGTTATAGGCTTGAAATTGCTGGGTGAGGTTCTTTGGCCTCTGCTATGCATGAGATCAGAGCAGAATGATGCTGATGGTCTGTTGCAGCTTAGAAATACTATGAAGTACTGCAGAGGTCCTGTGTGGGTTCTTTAGCACAAAGATAAATCAACCTTTTTGAACAAAAGCCAAAGAGGAATATTTTATCTGAGTAATTTACTGTATGAAAATATTCTCTGTATAGTATATAAATCTGTCATTTTCTTATCATCATATTTCTGCTACAGAAATGTGGCAATAAGAAAATAATACTACTAACTCCTGCTTAAATGTAGAGGCATACAGTATATATAGAAAGTTGTGTGGGCTTTGAAGAACCTACTCTGAAGGCTTTAATTTTTATCAATTTAAGTAGATCGGAATTTAGCTTTCAGTGATCTAATTGTGTGCATAAAAAATAAGGAAGGAGGAGGAACCCACAAAAGTAGAAAAAAACCTGGGGTTGGCAGCATTCAGAAAGATTATGAATATAAAGCAATTGTATTTCTTTTCTTGATTCTTTCCACTAGGAAAAGATTTATCTGGGTAAAAAGTGAGCATTGTGCTGACATGTTCTTAGTGTTCGGTCAAAACATGAAAGAAGCCCTTATGTAGATGTGATCATTCTGAAACTTCATCCAGATCCCTATGAATAGACAAAGGACACTTTTCAAAATTTTATTTTTCCTTTCTTTTCCTGTCTCTTTGTTCATCTCTTCAAGAATTCAAGACCTTGTTACTAGTTTTTACCTTGTTTTTTTTTTTTTGATACCCAAATAACTTTTTTTGTGTAAGTGAACATAGAATTAATAACTAGAGGTTTTTAATACTTCCAGTTAAAAAAAACCCCTCTTTACCTTGTCCAGGTTTTATGACATGTTTTATGAAATTTATACCAATGTTATATAGCACACTGATGTTCCAGTGAAGAATGAATATTGTAATATATACTGATTAAATTCCAGAATTTAAAGGGGAATGTTTGCTTTTTCAGTTAGAATTGCATGTAAGACTTTTGTGTTCCTTACTGACACTATGAAAAATGCCATCCTTTGGAGGATAGGCAGGGGTTGGTGGTCTGAATTGGAGCTTTAAAATATTTTTAATTATAATTTTCATAGATTATTTTGTTTCCCTTCTCATTTTGTTTACCATTTTCTCTGAAGAAGAACAAAGAACACATAATAGCATTATATGAATGAGATAAAATAACTTGAGTCTAATTTTTCTGAGTCCTCAAGGCTGGGACTAACTGTGCTTTCAAACTGGCATCACACTGTGCCTTGAGGAAGTCACTGGAGTTCACAAAACACGAGTTTGCCTTCTATAAAAAAAAGGTGTCAGGAATGTTTTGTGAGGATGTATGAATATCTCAAACTCCTGTGTAGATATTCACTTCTGGTTTTGCTTATGTCATCTGTGCCTGGGGAAATTACGTTACAAGAGTCTAAAAATAATGTGACTTGTCTGTAATGGTGGTAGGTGATTGGAAAAAGTAGGAGATAGGTAGCCAGGAAAAATATGTGTATAGGGGAAATAAAAGGTAGCAGAAGACAACAGACCAGCAAATATATCATCCTTGCCTTCTGGTGAATTGACAAATAGGAAGTGTCACATCTGTAGCTGTGATCCCACAATTACAGGTGATATGAAATGGTCTGAACCACTAAAATACACACAGGGCACTAAGTGAAGATTTGCACTTAGATTAAGTTTATGAGTGAGACACAACCATGTCTACAGGAGGGTAGTCTGGTGTTCAGTGGAATAATACTATGTGAAGAGAGAAAATTTTACACTGATTCAAAAAATGTGCTACTAGAACTGCTTACAGAAAGAAAATTTACAGTGAAACCCACAGTTCAGCAAGAGATCGACTGAAGAATCCATCCTATCTCTGAATAAACAGTTCAACCTTGTGCTTTCTTATGTGTTGCAGTTTTCAGGCACTGGATCTTACATTTCTATCTGATAATCAAAGAGCCCAGTATGTTGAGAAATCTTCAAGATATAAATGGTAGATCATGAACATGTCACTTTAGGCATCTTCAGCTTCACAAGTTGAGCTGCTTTAGTCAGTCCTGGTGTAAGACCCACTTTCCAGGCATGAGTAATTTGTGTTGTTCTTTCTTTGAAGTACTGAGAGAGCTTATTGAAGGACAATGCAATTAGCAGGATTTAGTCTTATTCTTGTTTGCTTAGAGTCTTTGCCTGAATTATACACTATGTGCCATTAAAGATAGGGATGCATCTGCCAAATTGTCAGCCCCTTCTTAAAAAAAGCTAAAAACCAGAACAATCCCTGTACCTATCTTAGGCATTGAACAAGAGTCTGACATTACTGATGAGCATCATACAGCACAACCTCATGTGTTGGGCACGTAGTAACCGAGTAACTGCTGTCACTCACACTGCCCAGCCACCCTCGGGCAGTGTTTATGTTAGGTGAGTTCCCAAACTATGCAGTACACAGCAGTTACCTCTAATGACTGGGGAACTTATGCCCTTCTTCTTATTGCTGTTTCAGTTTGGGGTTTTTTTCTTGCTAATGGACCTTTATGCCAATAAAAGAAAACCAACAGCTATGAGTCTGTTGGAGCTGCTATTACATAAAAGGAAGGGAGAAAGTGAGAGGCGACCCCCAAAGATTGTGATAACTGGGAAGACAGCACTTGGACCTAGAGAAAGAATCAAAAAGCTGGCTAGCAAGTGCTCAGGAAAAAAAAGTGGGAATAGGGGAACTGGATGAGAAGGAATAGAAGGGAAGAGGAGTAAGGGGTAAAGAAATGTGTAATGAAGGACAAGGAAAAGTAAGAAATAAGAAAGCCACATCAACAGGATTAAGCAGGACAGTATGCTGATCAGTCTCTAGATGACAAAACTTATTTGAATGCCTTCCTAATAGTGTTTCCATGTAACCAACTTCTGTAGTTGCCACAAAGGTGTTAGCTTTTACAAAGCTATGTGGATGAAAATGAGAAGATAGATGTGGTAATTCCAATTAGTCCCATGCTAGAGCTGTTCAGCATATGTGTATGTGAACTTTTTGTCTTTTTGACAATATCAACAGATACTATAGAGTGCTCTGAAATATGCATCTTCAGTAGCACTCAAGAGAAGGTGACAATCTCAAACTGCTCCCTAAATTACATATAATGAACTTTCCTATTAAAAAAGACTTAACAAAAGGAGGCAGTTGGCTTGAGAAGATGGCAGATGAAGAGAACACAATTCAAAGAAGTGTTCACACATTAAGGAAGTAATTTTAACAGGCTTTCCCCAGACTGTAAGTGGGAATGGAATTATACATTGCATGTAAATGTCAAGTGACAATAATATCTTCTGAGTTAAATCAACCTTGCAACCTCTTTCCTATTTTTCTTCAGATGAATAAAGTTTAACTTGTGATTTCCTTACTAATCATCTTAGTAAGTAGTGGGTGAGTAGACATTTACTGCATGGGTAGATTAATGTGACATTTTCAGAAGACTTCATTTTTTGAAGTTTATTACTCGTGGGTGTGGATCTAATTCACAGCTGTTTTTGAGAGAATTAGGTATGCCATAACTCATTCAAATTCTATATTTTCTTGGTATTTTTAGATTTTATCTATGCTTTCTTAGAGGTATGTAGTCTGGTCTGATGTCTCAAGGTAATCAAGACTTCACCACTGAACATACTTTCATGTACAGACTTGTACACGATCACTTTTATAGAAAAACAGATTTTAAATGGAACAAAATTCAAAAACATATCAGTATAAAGGAGATAAAATTCTCTCAACTAGTGCATGTTAGCCACACAAATCTCAGCCATAGTCTTATGGTTCTGAATTTAATTTATTTTAATAACACAATGACTAATAGCTATGTCGTAGTTTACCAGTTCTGTGTAAGTTAAAACAGAGGCAGCCTTTTACTTCTTATCTTGCAGAACATTTCCACATTCAGTTTCAATTTATATTCCTGTTTTTTAAAAAACTACACTTTGAGAAGCCATGAGGCCCCTCAAAGCTTCTTCTTTCCTACTATGGACAGAGGTAACAGCATTATATAAATAACATGCTGAGAGACCATCATCTGTGGTGTACCGTAAGCCATCAAACAATTCCTGTTTCCTCTCAAAATCATAAATATTTGTCTGTGTATGAGAGACCTAGGCAATACAGACTTGCATTGCTTTTTTTTGCACAGAGATACGCATTTTCCACATGATAAGAAAGTAGCAGCTCCTTGTAATATGACGATTTTTTGGTATGAATTTTGTGGGAAGTGAAATTTCAGCAATGGAAAGATTTAGCTCTGTCACTTACCAGCATTCAGGCAGCAGAATGAATGCCACATACCAGCAATTCATGCCAAAAAGAGAAGATCTGCCAATTCACAGAAGAGGTTTTATGCAAAGGAGGCCTGCTAGAGGCAGAAAGAAATGCTGGTTTTCATTACACTTAAAGTTTGTGTGCAGTCTTTGCCTTTGCCTTGTCTGTGTAAGAGGATTATGTGTGGGTTGGGTTTTTTTTGTGTTGGGGTTTTGGGTGTTTTTTTGATAATTTTGAGGAATTATGGGCTCTGAAAGCACTAGCTTTAGTACTGTGGCATGGTTAGCACTTCAAGTCCCACATCAATATGTGATTCATGCTGAATTGGATGTTTGCTTGGGGAACATCACTTGACCTTTGCTTACATGAGACACTGGTTTTCTAGATTCCTTTAGTTTAACCTTGATTGTTTTCTGTCTGTCAGTTCTCTTCAGCAGAAACTGGAAAATATCCAAAGCACATGGAAATACCTGCATTTGCAAAAATTAACTTTGGAGATGATACTCATATCAATTTCAACTAACCTTCACATTTCTGAGAATCTTACAGATCGGTGTTTCTGGTTTTAAAACACCAACCTTTCTATTGTCAGCTGTATATTATGAATGTGAATTGTCTTTTGTTTATTCATTTATGTGTATGGACCAGTGTCAGCTCTGTTTTAAGAGACTTCACTGCTTTGTTCACAGTGGTGCAAAATGTGGAGTTGCTGCCAGCCAGATTTGTCTCCAAAGCTGCCTATAAAACTGGATTGTTTTCCCCCCTTGGCTTGCTGCTCAGCTGCAGTACAGCCAATGCCCCAGCTGGTTAGCAAAAGAGCAGCCATGCTCAGTCTGGGGCTACCAATAACCTTCTCTAAATTCTGAAGTCAGGAATGCCAAGGGTTGTAAAGCAGAAATATCAAAATTTAGATTGGGAGTCTGTGTGGGTTCAGAGAAAAAAAAATGTTTTTAAGCATCTAATCAAAATACTGGGCATTGAAAAACCAGACATATTTTGGCATTTTTCCTCCCCCATCTGTTTCATTTTGGGTTAGTAATGTTAACATTTAAGTGCTTGATGAGTGTTCGTTTGTGTCTGCAAGAAGCTGTTGCAGTTGGCTGTGGAAGCTTAGCTTGGATTCTGTGGGTTTTTTGTGCGTGTGAATGTAGCTATGACCACTGAACTGGGCTGAAATAAGACAGTGATGGATTGTCTTGGAGTGAGGGGATTATCTTGGTCTTACCTTCCTGTTTGATATGTGTTCTATTGCTTTCCCTTGGACTAGGGCTCGTGCACACTGCAGCCTGCTTGTGGGGCTTTGCATGCACTGCAGAGAGCAGGTCCCTGAGCTTTGGTGAGCACTTCGGTGGTCACTTGGCTTTGCTGAGCGCTTTGTGCACAGCAGCAGGACTGACCCGTGTGCAGTGAGGGTCTGAGGGAGAGACCTGTGCACGATACAGCCCTCGGCCACTTTGGGAGGTGACTTTGCCATGCTCTGTCCCCGGTCACGGCGCCGTGTCCGGCCAGCACACTGCTGATGCACCATGTGGCTCCTGTTTCCTGTAGTGCCACAAGTCTTGTCCCTGCAATTGGATTTCAGCCTAGATGTAGCTGCACCAGACTCAGAAACTATGGTAGCTTAAGCCCAGAGCCAAGACAGCTACATTTACTGAAACATTACAGTGATTAAATAAGCTCTGATGATGGCTTGTTAGTTCTGAGCTAGGCTGCCTCCACTTCAGGACAGAGAAGTAATGTTTCTGAGAATTTTGAAGGTCTTGGGTGAAAAGGGCTTGTTTTCCTATCTTAACTGATTTTTTTTCTGAAAAGTCATTCCAAGCCATTTCCTGTTTCCTCTAAATGGAGGAAATTCTAAGTAATTACTGCATTTACTTTAATGAAGGTACTCCTTGAATGAGCTTCTCTAGGATGAGAAATATAATTGGTTCATTAACAAGAAGAAGAAGAAGAAAGGTTTTTCTTGAGAAAAATCTAATGGTATTATTTACTCCTGGCTCATAACAATCATGCCTTTTATTAGAGACAGACTTGCACTTCACACTAAAATATTTGGTTTTCACCTGTCAGTGCAATTTAAAATATGAGAAGGATTGGGTTTTGGCAAGAGAAAGCATTAATACAGTTGACTTGTAAATAAAAACTGCATGGATTATCTTTGTAGAATTCATAATGTGCCAGTAGAGATCTTGAGTAATACAGAAGAAATTGTGCTTAAAAAAGATCTAACAAGTTAGAAATTAGGACTTGAACTTGTTGGAATAATAAAAAAAAAAATTTTGCTGATATTCATTTCCAGGGGAAATTATGCATCAAGCAGCCTGTGAGTCTTTTATAGAACGGTAAAGACCCATTAAAAGTCTTGAAATGAAATTCTTCATTTTAAATACCGGTTTTACAAAGTATTCTGAGAGATCAAATAATAGCAATTACAAGGCCTTAACAAATATTTTGCTGTTCCTTTTAAGGGAAAATATTTCAAGAAAATTTTTCCCAAATTCCAATGTTACCGTAGCAAGTTCTGAGAGGACAAATTGGGTAGAAGAAGGACAGCACTAAACCTCTTATTTTTAAATATTCCCAGCCCTCACATCTCTCGTTCTGAAGAAGGCAAGGTCAGCAGCAGCTCGGGACACTGAACCAGGCTCTGAACCAAGCAGACACGTCCATGCTTCCAGAGGCAAGAAACATTCTGTTAGTCATAGGAAAATTCTTTCCCATTAAAATTAGTTGTAAATGTTGTTTTCAGCCTTAATTTCATCATCTGTTAAGATCCTGAGAAGAGAGTGATATGTGAGTGTGTGTGTGTGTATTTGTAAGTATGTATTTTATATATATTGTAAAAAAAGATATATATTTAGGAAAACATGGGAAGGTTTTTTATTTACTTTATGAGAGATTGGTCAGATTTCTTTGAGAAGATAACATATGCCATGTCCTCACTTTGAAAATACACAGGTGAGGTTCCTTTACCTTCTTCTTGGCAAACAAGTTGATTTAGGAAGTGTCCGTCCCCCCCCATCCCCCATCTCCACCCTGCTATAATTTGCTACTCCCTTAATTGTACTGGCAAAACTGTTTGAATATCTGCACTTCAGATTCCATTACTGGAATAGCATGGGTTTGGGATTGGAGGACAGATTGCTGTTTTCAGCTTGAATTGTATCATTAATCCAGTTTATAGCATGACCCTATGAAAGACTATATTATCCTGGGTGATGGGCAGCAGAGGAGGAACAGAAGAGCAACATCAGGGATGAGTGCCTGGGGAAATGACCTGTGAAACCCACTTTGTTGCCAAAGAAAATGTGTGTGAACCTCAGCCTTGGTGTTTTCTTGCTGCTTTTCTGTCAATGTAACTTGTGTTTCTGTTCTTGGGCTTGTATTGTGCTAGTGTTGAGGAATGCTGATTTAGTCATTTGCTGAAGAGAGAACTGTAATTCTGGATGCATATCACAGCAATGCCAGGAGACTGGTGTAGAAATATGATAGTGCACAGCTTGAGATGCTTCTCAAAACTATTGCATCTTGTAAATGCATTATCCTCCTTTCAGTGCTTCTGCTTACTAGTTATATTGTCTTTGTTAACTTTAAATTGGTCTTTCTGCAAAATGAAGTAGGCATTTATTGGTAAAATAAAGATTAACCTCACCATGACCTTGGAATTTAGTAAGGAGAAAAGAGATGCTGGTCAAGTGCTGATCTCTTGTCAGAAGGGTGGGAGATAGTCTGGGAATTGTACAGGCCTTAGTGTTTAGTCAAGCAAAATGCCATTTTTGTTTGGGAAAATTGTGTGCATACTACCTGTCTTCATATCTTGGTGCAGCATGTGGCATCAAGTATAGAGCTTGCAATAGGAAAAAATATGTAGTCATCTATAAAACTATTTTTCTGTTTCATAGCAAATGTTTACTTCTATGAGAGTTTAGTTTGTGTCTTTGTATTACTTGTGTGTCTCAGCCTAAATTAAACCATCTCTATTTGTGTTAAATAATATTTTACTTTGGATTTTATACAGCAAAGCAAGTCAGCACATGTTGGAGTGTTTTGTTACATCAAATTCTGTGTGAGAACCCTGTTTATTTCATTAGCTCAGCATAGTGTCGTTTGGTGTTCAGAGATAATGCCATTCTTTACATTGCAGTCTGTATGGGTACCATGGTTGATATACCTGGTCAGATAGATCATTGCTACTGCTTTCATGTCTAAACTGGGATCTTTATAGCTTTTTAGCCTTCCCCTGGTAGTCTGGAATAAAAAAAGTACTGTAAGGATGCTGCTTTCAAAAGCACTGTTGGCCTTGTTCTGCTGGCGATGGAGTTTAAGGGGGTTTCAGGTTGAGGAAAAGTGTTGTGATTATTACAGAATAATACAGTTAATTTCAAAAGTGGTTAGTAATGCCAAGTGCCTCAGTTTCCCTGTGCCCACTCTGAAATGACTGCTTTCAGTATATGTGCAACGCCCACTCACTGGAAATACTGGCCCCCTGAGATGTTTCAAACTGGGCACTCAGCAACTGAGATATTTCAAGCTGGGTGTTCAGACCATCCATGATCTGTTTCTATTGAAATTCTGGTTCTCTGCAATGTAATGTACTTGAGTTTCTTTTCCATGGGATTGGTAGGAGTCTCCTGGGCCACTGACTCTGTTCCTATTTCAAACAGTCATAGCCTACAGGGAAATGGTTTGTAATACAAGACAGGAGTTTTTTCAGTCAGGCATAGTTTGTAATCTAACAGACACACTCTTGGCTCAACTGACTTTAAAAAAAAAAAAAAAAAACTAAGCAGAGAGAAATGCATAATTGAAGATTTTTTCCCCCATTACTTGGTGGATAAAGCAAATGTTTAAATCCAGACTGAAAAGCACAGCCCTTTCTTTTCTAAAATACAACCTAAGAAGACTTTACTCAGGAACAGGAAAATGCTTGACCTAAATTCAAGTATTGCAGCTTAATTTGCAGTTTCTTAACAGAAGCCCAATAGAAAATGAGATGAAACCTTAAAAATCACTCACAAGTGATAGTTCTGGTGCTACCTGTGTTCTTATTTTCTGTGCTGGTCTTTCCTTACAAGTACTGCTAGTCCTGCCTCAATTTTGCTCTCCTCTCAATTTTGCTCCTCCTACTTAGATTTTTTTCTTTGGAAGAATACTGGAAACTCACATTGCTCTTCCTTCTTTCCTTGAGAGGACTTGAACTCACTTAAACCGTCTTCCAGAAAAATGGCTTAGAGATGAGGTTGTCGAATAGTGAAGAATGTAATGGAAACCCAGAATGGCTGAGATTGGAAGGGACCTCTGGAGGTCATCTTGCCCAATCCTCTGCTCAAGCCAGATCACCCATCTAGCAAAGGTTTCTCTTTCTGTCACTCATGTCATTTCATTTTGTGAGTCTGGTATCTAGGTGGAAGTATTAGTCTCTAAAATCATGCACACTCAGTCTCTGTGTGTATGAAAACTTTCTATGCAGAAAGAGTGGCTTTGTTAGGGGACAGTGAGGGAAATACGGCGTCAAATACACTAAAGCCTAATTAAGGCATTTCCTGACAAGTTGGAGATTTCATTATGACTAGCTTCAGCAGTAGGTAGCTTCTGACTGTTACATGGAGGGAAATTTTGCAATTACTGCTCGATATTCCTTAATTCCACCAATTGCCATTCCCTGTATGGTTGTTGCTCCTCTTATCAGCAGTAATTTTTCTTCTCTTACGAATTGCAGTGGTTAGTGCCCTGTCCATACAGCTCCATGGAGATTTTTTGGGCATTCTACTTTCAGCCATTTCTCTATGTGAAGAAACCTGCATTTGGGAGATGAATTTGATTTTCTCCAGGTTTTTGCTGTTCCTTTGTACGGCTTCTAATTTCTTTTAGTTTAGAATTTTCTGTATTTCTATTTAGAATTTTCTCTAGGCTGCTTTTTTTACAGCCTAATAAGTAAAGTATCTTGCAGGTCAGAGGAGCTGTCCATGTATGCAGGAGAAAAAGTGACCTATACCCTCAGTGCTGCAGAAGCAATCAGTCTCCTGCTTAAATTCCTCTTGCTCTGTGTAGTCTGTAGTGCTGTGGCAAGCTTCACTCCTGTGTAGACAGAGAGGGGGAGATGAGACAGTGCTCTCCTACATAGGTTTGTGTCCTCTCACTGCTGAGCATCACTGCTGTCTTCTCCAAGCGTGTTGTCAATCTGTTCTTAAAGAGTGTGGGTTGGTTTAGAGTTTTTTCAAGATCTACTGTCCAACTTGAATTATCAACAGTTTTGAGTAGACCAGAACTGGGGGTGCAGAGGGTAGTCTTAACACTTTTGGATCTGTAAATGAAGGGCTTACTAAAAATGTAAGCAAAAATACTTAGTTTTATCTTGAATTGAGACTATATTTTTTTCCTCCAAAAGATGGAACTAAATCAGGGCTTGTGTTCCTCTGCTGTCAGCAGTAACTTGAAACCTACTGGCAAAGTGTGTATTTTATCTGCTGCTGGGGCATATGAAGACAACTGCCTACTACCACTGTTGCTAATGGCTCAAGTGATGGGTGTTTGTGTTATGAGTGTTTTAAAAGTCTGAAATCTACAGTCAAAATTTCCAGGCAATGGTATACCATTCCTCTTCTGCTTTGAATCATGGGAAAATCAGCGTGTAGCCTTGAATTTCAAAACAAACTAATATGTAGTGCCAGAGGTAGAACTGACGTGTTCTGCTTTCTTTAATTGGAAAATTTGACTTTTGTTAGCCAATACTATAAAGATACGAAAGTATGTATGTATTCATCTTAATCCATATAGTCTGTGCTTAAGCATTCATTTTAAGTACATTTGTATTTGTAAGTTTGGAGTCTTCCTGTAATTTCATGGTATTCCAGGCTATTTTGTGTTTAAGATAGTCTGCGGTGGAAGTGAATGCTTATTTAGATTGGTGTGTACTGGCTGCAGGACAGCTGTAATACCCTAAATAACAAATACTGATGTGGTAACTTTTGCACAGAAAGAGGTAGTTGTGAAAAATCTTTAGAAATTCTGCTAACTTGTGGATGTATACAGGAAACTAAAGTAAATATGAACTAAGATGTTAGGAAATGCAAGTTTTGGGTAAATTTTAGATGAATGTTACTATAGGATGTATTAAATCAGTGCTGACTGGACTCTGGTGTTGCAACTTCTGTTTTAACACTGTGGGTTCATGATGCATAACTTAGTCCTGACTGATTATGGTTTAAATCAGCATTAAGGCACCTAAGTGTGATTGGTCTCTTCAGAAGTGAGAAATTGAACCCTTATTAGTTACTTTATGCAATTTTGTTCTTTGATATTTGGGGAGACTTTTCAGAATAATATCTCTGTTTTCATTATAATAAGAGATCATAAAGTCGTACGAGCTGGAATTCATAACTGCAAACTGCATATTCAGCCAGCTAATTTTAACATGATGCACATGGGCCTTTGAAAATGAAATTACGGCCTTGAACTGGGCTTTCTGTGAGTAAAAAATGTAATATTGCAAAATGTATAATCTCTGAGTGGTGAGGGAAATGACTTGTGAAGAAATGCTTACTAAACTCAACATATTTAGCCTAGATAACAAGGAGACTACAATATGTACTTCAGTGGTATTTTGTGGCAGTAGCTAAAAGCATATGCAGACAGTTTGGAATGCATTCCTTAGATATGAATTAGAAATAAGATTAGAATAACGTTTGATTAGATAATAGAAAGGCACTCATCCAGCACTTGCAAACTGTTTGATTTTTGTGTTAAGCTAGGTTGTTGGTCTGCAGAGTGCAACGTTTGAATACTTTGGAGAATTGTCTGGCTTTGTAGCTGGAGTCTGGCTGGAGGGTATTCAGCAGTCAGTGTGCTGGAAAAGAGTCAGTGAATCTCTTTACCATGGATCTCCACTGTCACCCTCACATATGAAATAAAAGCAGCAGCAGGGCTTGCAGAGTGAATAACAGACAATGCCTTTTGAATATTTCAAAAGCCTGATGTAATTATTACATTTTAATTATTTTTGATACTGTAGTGTTGCTAAACCAGTGGTTGGTGGGATTTGTGAGAATGAGTTGTGGGATGGTGTTGAGGAGAGAAAAGTCTTTTCTAATTTTTATTCCTTAGTAAGATCAGGTTAGCTGGTGTGTTCTGATTAGTCTGTGGTGGAGTCTGTTGTAAAGAAACCTTGAAGGTGCTGGGATCCCTGCCTTGGTGAGCTGTAAAACTTTACACCCCCATACAGTCACCCACAGTTTCTTATCATGTGCACCCAAGCTCTGCCCTTCATCTGCTCCCTACTAGGGAAGCCAGAAATGCTCTTGGTTCTTCAGGGCAAGGGGAAGCAGAGGAGCCTTGCACAGCAGGTTATTCTGTGTGTAGTGTAGAACAATGAGAGTTTTAAAAAGGCAAATAGAATAGCTTGTAATGTAAGTTTTCTTTTAAATCTTGTTTAAGAGATGGGGAGGTAAGTGGCTGGGAATAGCATAGGAGATTTACTCTTAGCTCTCAGTACCCTATGGATTGAACTTCAGACAGAAAATGGACTGTAGTATCTGTCAATGAGGAGAAATAGGGTATGGACAACCTGTACACAGTCCTTCAGATCTATCTGTATGTCCAAGGGCAGGGTATGATTGTGTGTTAGTGACATGTTCAGCAATTTTGCAGGATGTGTGTAACTTGTGAAGGAACAGCATCAGGGAAACAGCAGTGAACAGTATTGAGACTTAAAGCAGGCTGGTGGATGGTCGGTACAGGAAGAATGTAGAGCAGGATGTATTTGGAGATACTGTCCCTCTTGCTGAGAGGTGTTCCTCCTCTTTGAGCTTTATTTTAATACATCTCTCAAGTTGAATTATTATTACTCTTCACCTAAAGTTATTTTTATACTATTAGGAAAGACAGCATTTGTACAGCTCTCTTGGCATTTAACAATGCACTTCTTTTCCCCTAAAAAAAAATTTAAAATATTTAGGCCACTGTAGTTTCTTTGAATATGATTCATTTTGGCCATGGGAGGAGAATGACAGTTATTTGCTACACAAACCTTTCCTGTGATTCATGGAGTGTCTTTTGTGTCAGCCTTGAAGGAGGCACTTCATATGCTTCCTAGCAGGAAGGAAAAATAGTGTGATCATAGTTACCAGATAGGACATGGAAACTGGGTGGGAGGGAAGGGAACGGGGAGAGGGAAACACTGATTATTCAGAAGAAAGTTGCAGGAATGCCAATATTCTGTCTGCAGTATCCATTAATCTACTTAATGAAAAATGGATATATACCAAGCCTATATATAATTAAGGGAAATGTCATGACTGTAATTATCATGTTCACAAAATAGCATAGCTTATTATGTAACTTCTTTTGTGTAAATATATCTTAGCACTTTTCCTTTGTCTCCTTGATCCATCACTGTTCACAATATGGTGTGATGTTTCTGTCTCTGAATGATATGTTTTGGATTTTGCTCCCAAACTGATGGCCATATACATTGTGTCAGCTTTCTGCAGAGATAGGTTTTTATGTTCTAACATAGTAATACAGTTAGCAACTTAAGCAGTGTTCCAGCTTGCCAGATCAGAAGACATTTTCCTTTCTTCACAAAAAAAAGTAATTTGAAAAGCTGTACTACAATTTTCTTCCTAAAAGTAGCAGCACAGATTGGCTACTAAAGTACTTTTAAAGAATGATCCATTAAATGACAACCCTTAAGGCTGCATGGCAGACTTTGGGGCTTTTTCACAGAGTCTAGCTGCTTCCAGCTGCTTTCTCTATACCTGGAAACTGCAGGGTAGGAGTAAATGGGAGTAGCAGAAGTGGAAACACAGGTTTCCTAACTTCCTGATTTCCAGCATGGATTCAGGGCTTGTGGCTGGCTGTCACACTGCAGTTGGCAGCATTTGTGGTATGCATGTGGTACATGCAGCTGTGTCAGGAATATACAGCTGTGGCTGTTCAGCCTTGTAGCATCTACAGAGGGTCCTTATCTAAGCAGATGCACAGCAACATTAGAATGGGAAAGCAGAGATGTAGTTAGAGGTGAAAGGAGTGGAATTAGGAGGAATGCAGAAGAGAATAAAAGTAGAGATGAATTACTAATCACATGACCTGTGTTAATTGATTTTCCCTGGCAATTAGAATTTTACTGCTTGAATCACCAATGCAATCCATTCTTCCATTATTTCCTGTGTTATAAAATGCTGGCTTTGTTTTGATTTTCCTGTAGCTGTGTTTATTGGGGATAAGGGGTCTAATTACAGCTGTGAACTATACTGTACTGAGAGGGCATTTAGGTTTATTCTGCCTATTTCTGAGGCAATGTGATGAGTCATGAAATATAACTTTTGCAGAAAACATCCTGATTGCCTAATGACTAGGTGTTGGTAGATGAAATTACACATACTCTCTCTTGTTCACATAAAACCAGGGAAGTGTCTTTCTGAGTAAGCTGTTTGTTCAAGTTACCCAAGAAATGTCAAAGATTACAGTTGCAAAATGAGAAAAAGAAGTGTATGTTTGAGTAACTTGAAAACACCTGCTGAGACTTACAAATGTGTTAGATATTCACAGCATGAATACTTGTAAATAAAATATTTGTGAAGAAAAAATGCTGCCTGAAGACAATGCAATTGATCACCCATGTTCCACCTATTTTATTTTGCAGATGATGAAGAAGATGTTAACAATATGGAAAAAGTCATGTTAGAATATGCTACAATGGACAGAGAACTTAATCATTATATAAAAGCATTTGAAGAAACCGTAAATCAGGTAAATTATCTCTTCTCATTAAGCTATGAAAACATACCCTTATTTAAATACTATCTTTTAAAGGACACAAATGTTGCATTTAAACAATACACAATTGGAAAGACAGCTCTTCAGCAGGTATAAAATACTGAAGTTGCCAGTATAACTCTTTAACTTTTTTCCCCAGTTTCCTATAGGGTGGCAGAGTTTTTAACTTCTCCCCACCAAACCCGCACCGTTATGGTGCACTATGGGTAGCGCTTTGGGAAGGATTGAGGACACTGTAGTTAAAACACCCTGCTCTCAGGTGATACCACCTCATGTGTTGTGGAAGATGGAAGTGACGCAGTTGATTTGAGGAACAAACTGATGGCTGTGGCTGCAGAGAGCCGAGGTTTTAAAGCCTGCTTCCCAGTGCCTTCCTGCCACCTGACTCGTCTGGTGCGTGTAAAGGGTGAGCTGGCAGATTGCTCGCTCTATGAGCCAGGGCCTCGCTCTGTCCCTGGACAAAGGACGGACAAAGGACGGACAAACTCCGGGCGCGGCGGCGGCNGGGAGAACTCAACTCCCTGACTAGTGTGTGTCTGCACAGAAACTTCTCGGTGTCGGTTTTCTGTGGATTTCTCTAGAAAAGGCAAAAGCACATCTCCGATTTCCCTTCAAGGTGGGAAGTCTGTGTTTCACAATGTTAAGGCAGTGAAGCTTTTCAATTAAACCCACCTTGCTATTATCTTGCTATTGCTTTTTGTTCTTTTAAAAGCAGTAAAAGGAGAGCAAAGCAATGCATTACCCACTAGTTCTGTTGAGATGCCTACATGGTTTTTCTGTTGTAGAAAGGTTTTCCTTTAATTTTTTAAAAATCATCTGATCAGATGCTTAACTGAAAAATCTTCATTCAGATAATTAAATATACATGTTTAAAAGGAATTCAAAACTATGTCTACATCAGCAAGTGTTGGACAGCAGCAAATACAGGCACTGTTCCCCATGTAGTCTTTGAGTATACATTTCATCTTCAGATGTCGCCATAATTGCAGACCTTCTAGTTTATATTGGATGGTTCAGAACTTTTTCCTTTTATTTGGACTACTCATGATTTTTAAAGCTTTCCTAGTAAATTGTAACACAGTCGTCATTGTTAGAGACTAATGATGTATATCCAGAGCAAAACACAGTTGATTTATATTTTGATTATAAACCAATTAATAATTGATGTGTTATTGTTCTAATAGGAATTTCAAGTAATTTTAAACAATGACTTTTTAACTTCTTTCATTATTTCCATTTATCAGCATTTTTTTCAAGTTTAGGACTGTAAAGAGCAAGTCTGTGCCTTCACCAACAAAACATTCAAGTCCTGTTTACTTCAGATGTATCACTCGTGATATTTTAAGTTGAGCACAGGTGCAACTGCTTCACTGAAGTGAAGGTATTTTTGTTGATTTTGGCAGAGCAGTGATACATTTATGATTTTTAGGATTGAATTCAGCATGTGTGCATATCTGTGCTGGTGTGCAAAAAAACCACACCTGGAAGAGTTAGTTTTCCTTTTCCCCTCTTTTTCTAATGCAGCTTCTTTGTGTCATTAAAACAAGCTCATTTCCTGTTATTTCAGTCCTAAGGTCTCAAAAATGCAGCTCCAAGGTATTTAACATGTTTTAGAGTCTACATGGATTATAAATTTGGTAATGGCTAATCTGTTAGCCTCTAGCCACACTTCTCCTGTCTCTGCTTCCTACTTCACTCTAGGGAATTGTTTGTCCTTTCCCCTGCCAGCATCCAGAACAAATGTCTGTGAGTATGAGAAAGAAATGTGTATAACTTCTGCTGTAGAACAGAGTTACAATCTGTTCTCTGAAAAATAACAGCTCATGCTTTATTTTGGAGGCTAGCTGCATGCCATGCCTCTGGAGCTGCACTGCCCATCTCCAGTTACCTGTCAGAGACAGCTTAAAATCTGCTTCTGGGAAACAGATACTGTTGCTGAATTTAGGGCTGCACCTGGAAGTAGCTGTAGAGTAGCTTGGGTTTAAAATAGCCTCCACTGACTTGCTCCCTGGTTCCATCTGAATTCCTAACCTGAGGCTTTCTCTAAGGAGAATTTTCACAAGCAGACTTAATTTATTAATTTTTACAAGCAGACTGTTCTTCATAGACAGGATTTGTGTCCAGCTGTAAAACACATTTTATCTGATTATTTTATGAGTTTGTATGTTGATGATTTTTCGCATCTGTAGTTTCCTCATACAGCAGTGAATCTGAAAGTATATTATAGTCTGTGTTTCACCTTCTAACCAGCTGCTTCTAGTGAAATGTCCAACTGGAATTTAGCAAGATAAGAGACAGCAGCAGTAGTAATTCCTGATATATTATTTTATTATGTGTATCTTTAAATGTCATTGAAAAAAAGGTGATATTGTACAACCAAAGGATTGTAATGTAAATAACTTGAAACCAGCATGAGATATAGTCACATGTTTTCTCAAAGCCAGTTTTTTTGTTGATTTAGGCTGCAGTAGGTGGAATGCAGAAGGTGAGACATACCAGCATCCTCTTCTGGTTGAATCAGCAGCCTGTTGAGCAAGAAGTGAGCAATTGAATCACAGTGTTTCCAACAATAGGCTGTGGGAAATCCTTTGTCTGTGGGAACTCCCTGTGCCACTGGATTTTCTTGTACCTGTGTAATGACTGGACTTCTGTTGCTGCTTCTTCTTTCATTTTTAATGGGTATTTTTAAAAGGAATTAGCCAATATTCCGGTCCTTACCATGCAAAGTCCAGACAGCACTCTTATTTTTAGTGTAACAGTGAAAGACTGATGGAGATGCAGTATCTCTGGCAGAATTTTTTTTTACTCTTGAAATGGACCCAAATGACTGGAACCCAGGCTCAAGTGTTCCCTACTCTGACAGAGTTGTCAAGTGCCCAGAATGCCAGCATATTGTGTTATCCTAAATACGGATTCTTTCACCAAGTGTGCAGGAAGACAATCCACACACAGAGTCAAGATACTTGATTTTATTTCATGTCTGTGCAGAGAACAGGTTCTAGGTGGTGAATCCATAAAGCTAACACGTCTTCAATATGCCAGGTGCTCATTTTCATACACTGTGAACAATAAAATTTGGCATTTCCCATATATGTAACAACCTAACTGTAGTCATTAGCTTTGCATTCTCTTGTCTGCATGTAAAGACCCAGTGCTCATTTGTTTTACTGTGCATGCTCTCTGAGGAAGTGGCTTATGTGAACAGGGCATGGTTGTACCCTACAGACAGGTACAACCATGGTATAATGAATTTACTTAATGAGCACAATGTTCAGGCAAAGTTGTACTTGGCATTGTAGTTTGATTTATTATGTCCTCCTGTTCTTGCTTCTTGGGTCATGGCTCTTGGTTCCTGCAGGTTTAGTTTTCCTGTACTGTCTCATGGTGCTTCATTTCAACAGTTGTGCCTGCTCCCTTACTTCTACTCTGCTCTCTGGCTTAGCAGGGATGATGGTGGTGGACTGACCACTCTCTCAGCTTTTCAAGCATTTGATTTCTTTGAGACTGTAAAAGCTGGGGTAAATTTTCTGAAGTCCTTAGACTTCTCTAGATAAAATGAATTACAATGTATTGTAGATCAAGCTAGAGAACGATGAAGGCAAAACTAACTTCTAGAGTCACATTATTCCCACTTGTCTTTTCTTCTCTTTTAGGGAAAGAGAGCCTGGGCTATTTTGTTTCTTTTGCAGGTGACAGGAAATTGTTGAACGTGGTAATGGAATCTCTGGCAAGGATTGCTTAGTGCTTCCTTTTGCAAGTTGCTTCTTTGCCAAACATCACTTTGTCTGCCTTTTGCTAAACCTGAGCCCTGTGACAGATTGAAATCCAAACCGTAGTGAGGTGGAAGAAACACAGAGGAGACATATTTAAGAAAAAGACTAAGAGAAGGAAGCACTCAGAATGAGAAGAGGCAGACAAAAAGGTAAAGGACATGGGCTTGGAAAGTCTTGAGATCATGTAGACATATGGGGAAGAGACTGGTTGAAAGAGTGCTAGGAAGGAGGTTGTGTTGAGCTGAAGAAAAGATGGAAATATTAGATGTTGCATTGGTGCTTAAGTTTTATCCCTACTTCTGCTACAGCTTTCCCACATTGTTCTTGGTGAATCATATCTATCACTGTCAGTGGCTGCTGACATCTTTGTTTTCTGATTATCCTGCATGGAGACTGATTTGAGCAATTATAACTGTAATTTAATTCAAAGTTAATTATAGTTTGAACCCAGGAAGTGAAATTAACATTCTTTGTTGGGTTTTATCTGCAAAACTACTACATACAACTGATGTAAGTGTATGTCTTGAGAGGATTTGAAGTCTGGATGTGTTGGTCATTTATGCCTGTGTGACTTCACACCTTGTCAAGTGTTCATTCTTCCTTTACAAAGGTGAGGGGTGCACCATGTTCCTTGTACAAGAGTGATTTTGTCTCTACAGGATATATAGGAACTACTCTTAAAATTGTTTTGTATTTTTGATAATGGTTCTTCCCTTTAGACTAGTAAGGTCCTTGGAGTGTGAATAAGAGGGGATGTTTGTTCAATGGGTCAGTAATTTAGAGCAGATTACTTAGTATTTGGGTCTGTTATCTTAGTGGCAAACTGTGTAGGTTGTAATCCTGCAGAGGGATAATTCCCTTCAGTGATGTAGGTTGTATTCCAAGTGTGCAGCTTGTGAGTGATCTAAAAGCCTCTGCAGAAAAGTAAAGAATCCTGTTTTAAAACTACTGTACACTTAAATTAATGGTCTCTGATTTGCAACCTGTGTAGCAGAATTCTAGTTTCCTCACTTCAAACTCATAGTATAATGCTGTAGTAACTTGGATGGTCTTCCTTGGTCTCATAAAAATGAAAGGGACTTAACATCTTTGTGAATCAGCCTCTGCCAGCATAACTTTGTAGGCCAGGAGTCCTATTGGAGGAGGTTCTGCCAATATGTCCAAGTTGTCTCTTTTGACAAAGCAAACTAAAGCAACAAAACACTTCTTCAGTGGTAGCTCCACTTGCAGTGTGGTCTTTGAAGGAACAGTAAGGTCAAGCAGAGGATGTGGTTCCAGCCAGCTCCCATCTTCATTGGCACAGCTAAGGCAGCAGAACTAACGTGATGACCGAGTTCAGTGTAGGTGGCAAGTGCCAGCAGGGTCATCAGTGACTGCTGCTGCCTGTTAGAGTTAGGGTTGTGCTTAAAAATCAGATTGTCACTGATTATTTCTGTAGGAATAAGTACCAGGAAGACTGTGAATCCCAAGGGATTCACGTGTTTTAGCTGATTCGGGACTTTCTGACAGTGACTGGCACTGTGATACTCATTATAGTGTTGTCAGTGAAACAATTTTTGACATGGAACTTCCTAGTTTCATAGAACAAACAATCTTGTTTGGTGCTGACACTTTCTTAATAAGCACTTTGCTCTTCTTTTTCCCTCTTGCTACACTGTTACGACAGCATGTTTTAGGGCAAAATCCACCGATGATATCCATATCTGCAACTGTGACCTTCACTGTACAGCTGAGCTCAGAGCATTTCCTCTGACATCAGTGTTTCTTGATTCTGAAACATTGTCTGTTAGCCATGAAAATTTTGGGACCTTCTTTTTATCAAAAAGGTCCTCTGCTGCATAGAAATTGCTCAGGAAGGTCTTTGTGAAGTACCAGAAAAATGGGTTTAGTGGAATGGATATATCTTTTCTTGGGCTGGCAGGGAGAATAAAAGAACTCTTGTAGTCTTTTGCTGCATTTATCCTGACTCTCTAATTGTAAAAGCAAGCGATTCTGTCTTGAAATTCACTCAGAGCATACTGAGGTGCACCATCAGCAGCAAAAAGTCAAAACCCTGGTGAAAGATGTTGTACCAATGCCAATGTCTTTGGACATTTTTGGAGAACTTACTTCATCTTTAGAGGTTTTTTTGAACAATGGATCTCCTCTTGGCTGTTATTTTGGTACCTTGAATTCTAATTGGAATTCCTCTTTAGTTCTTGTTTACTTGCTATCTACTAAGGAAGCCACTTCAGACTGATCATTCATCTTAGAGAATAAGCAAAATGTGGGCATTGGATTAAATCCTTATAATGACTTGGGCAGGATAGTAGAGGAAAATAATATGTGACTCTATAATTATGCCTCTGCATCTATATATATATAATGCCACAGGACTTACTAAAGCTTTTACAGGCAAGCTTATTTCTAGCATTAGCTAGCTATGGAGTTTTTTAATATTTTAAAGTTTCTTCAGTACAATTTCTTTGATAAAATTTCTAATCAATGGTGTATTTCTTGCTCTGTCCTACTGCCATCTCCAAACAGTAATTCAAATAATACAGTGCTGTTGTAGGCATGTTCTCTGCTTCCTGCAGAAACTGGGACAAAGATGCATTTCAACACATTTCTAATATTTACTTTATAATATTTGCTTTACTTTTTTGTGTATCTCTGTATGTGTCGGGCTAAGCATTTGATTGAAGCCGCTTTTTTATTTTCCAAGAATTAGTGATCTATGTGTGTAGTTCTCTACAGTAATATGTTAGAGTCAACATTTGGTGAGCTGCAATTAAAATATTTTTTTTTAGTGAGTAGCATATAAAGAAGTAGGAATAGTGTTTTATTTTATGTGGGTTATATAGCACATCCTCAGTAGTGTGTCTTAGTGTGTCCTAGCAAGCATGAAAATGTGTCCTGCTTTTTGGAGAATAAACCCTGGAAACTCTTGCATATGGACATAGGTTTGTTTGACTTCACTGTGGTTGCTTACATTGGCCAAGCTAAACATTTTCCTAAATATTTGCAGTGTCAACACTGTAGTTGCTGAAATGGCCCTTGGCTTGTGTGGGTAGGAGTGGGGCAGCAGGGGCCAGAGCTAGTTAGCAGTGAAGATTTGGGTGAAAAGAAATGTTCTGGACCTAGGGCCATCACGTGGAACTGGGACCTCTGTAGATATGGTGGCAGCAGGGATAGTATTAAGAACAAATGTGCCAGAGGAGTCCTGAGAACCACATCGTAATTTAAAAAGTGTGTTTGCTATGTTGGGCAGCAGTGCTGCCCAGTAGGTAGCAAACTAGCCTGCGATTAAGGAGGACTGGATGCTATTTTCAGGTCTACTAGCAGCTTGTGTGGTTGACCTTGACAAATTGTTTCACTGTGTGCTTTGGGCTGTGGTCCTGTGTTTATTAACACTGCATTTGTGCAGTTCCAAATCACCTGGTAGGACATGCTGATCAATTAAGCCAGATCACATGATACTGTTTATGCTGGCTGTATTCTGGCTGCAGGACAGACACTACCTGATGGAGCATAACTGCAAAATTAGAATTGGCAGAGTGGGTTATACTCAGTCGGTGTGTCATGCAGCTGTGGTGGTTTTGATCTCATACAAGGCATCCTGAAACTGAATTTACTGTCTCGCTCAACCACGATCTCAGTCATGTGGACAGCATCCCATATCACTGTCTGTAAAGAGATTTATATTTTTTTCTACCTGAAGAATTCAAAGCTATTTGAATTCAGTTTTTAATGATTTTATTTTAACACTGAAGATTGCAAGTGGCAGTCTGAACTTTTTCTGAAATTCCAGAAAGTCACACATAGAACAACTAAAAGTCTCTGTGATTGTATCCTTACTTTTCTAGGCAGTGTCTGCATTTCAGAGACAATGTGAGTTAACTCTGTCTGGTTTAGCCTACCCTAGAGAAAGAAGATAAAATTTTGAAATGTAATGAAACTGGTAGGTGTTGAGGTAAAATAGCCAGATTAGAAAGCTATCTTAATCTCAAATAATGGATTTTTTTTTTTGTAGATGAAATTTATTACTGGAAACACTGGTGCTGTAGTTTCAGTTGCTCAGTAGTGAAAATAGTATTTCAAATTAATCACCTCATCTAGAAAGCTCCTGCTGACAGTCAAGGATTTAAATCCTTGGAGCCAGGGGGTGAAGGTTGAATGTTAAATCCTGGATGATTCTCAGCAGCAGGAGTTTTTGCTTTAAATTAGTTTCTCCTGTTAATTGAACACACCCAAGTTGATCAGTGTCAGTGGGGAGGCAGTTTCTGGAATGCCTTCCATAAAATGTCTCCCTCCAAAGATTGAGTGTTGTTTTAATTACTGTAATTGTTTCCAGAAATTATATGTGTATGTTGGATACTTTAAAATTCCTTCTCCAAAATTTTAAATGTTAAGTCACTTGTTTAAAAACATTTACTTTTTCTCCTAGTATTTTTTAAACTGATCTTATCAATAAAAATACTCAGTTACCCACATTTTCCCTCAGCAAAATTCTTAGCAGATTTATAATGAATCACAGATATGTTGCTTACAGCATTAACTCGATCACACTTTTTTTTGGTGGCTGCTACTGCCATGAATTTGTTTTCGTTAAAGAATTTCAGCTAAGAAGGAGTTGGTGGTAGGAGCTGCAACTCTCATTCCTAGCTTCCTCGTGGATTATATTATTTGGGACTTTTTCTTGTTGAGCTGTTCAATACTGGGTGTAAACAGGAGTGTGCATGCAACTTATTGCATGTCATTTAGAATAGACCAAAGTCATACAACTTTGTAGTATGGTTTCCTGTGAATGTTTTCACTTTTACAGAACTGTGTATTTAGGGCTTTTGTCAAAATGGAGAGCATTTATTTGCTTTGTTTTTTGATGCTGGGACTTAAGGGTAGCTTTTTGACATTTATTTCATTAAATTGAATAATGGGTTTCTCACAGTTTTTAACACATGTGCTCAACCTGTGCTGCAAATGTCAAATTGTTTTTCTTTCTCATATTCCACATTGCTTCTCTTGAGGGAAGCCAGTGCTGTGATTTCAAAGCAGCAGCATGACTTCTTTGTGTTTGTGATGTGCTGCAGTATGTAACTATGCCCATTCCAGTGCCTACTGAAATTTAAAAAAATAAAAAAAATCTGCCTAGTAGTATGTATGCATTTTATTATCTTTCCAATTTGAAGAAGAGGTTTCAAAAAATACCTGAATCCTGCCAGAAATCAATACCAGATGTCACAGTATCTCCCAAATATGGCCCCATTGTTGATAACCTACTGTGAGTTACAAACAGTGTGCTTGATAATAAGGGTTGGCAAGTTGAGCTAATTTCTGGGCTCTCATCTTTTTCATCTGAGCTACCTGAATAGCTTGAGCAAGCTGATTTCACCAGCTGAAGTATTTCTTTTGTCCTTAGACCTGTGTGTTAACACTGACAGTAAATGAAAAATATTATAAAAGACTTAAGAAAATAAGTGTGTACATTAGATGCACTCCAGACTTCCTCATAAAGTGTAAAGTTCCCATGTTTACATGTACTCACACATACCACACCTGATAAGTTCTACAAAACCAGAGAAATAAAAAGCTCAGTGGTGTTGCTACTCCTAACTCTTCTGGCACTCTTCAAATGTTAGTGCCTCACTGCACTGCCACTGCTTCTGTGTGAACAATTCACAGTGCTTGTTCAACTGAGTACTCATCCACTGTTCAAAGCTGTTATGATGCTTTTTTTCCCCCTGTTGTGTGGGGAGAAGATTGGATAGCAAGGGCTTGGATGCAGTGGTGAGTTTACAAGAGTTGCTGGGAAGATGGCAACTCTGGTAAGGGAAAACATACAGGGTGTGGTTTTGTGGGGTGTGATAATTGTTGTAATACAAAGTGTGGGCTGTAAATGAAATGTTTCTCCATGGATATTTTTATGCTTAGTTGGAGGTGATCAAGGGATGCAGGTAAAGGCTGGGCTGCGCTAGAGGCAGTTTGGTCCAGTTCAGTAAAACTGTCTCTTGAAAGAGGGAGTTTCTGGAGAAGCTATTAATAACCCCACTGTATGCCCTTAGTCCTCACAAAACAGCCCCACCTTTCCCCACTGCTCTCTGCTAAATTCCACTACCAATGAGCCGTAGCCCTCACCAGCATCTCCTCTCAATGGAATGCTGGTGTTCAGATTGGTGGGCAGCTTCTCTGCCTTTTCTCTTGCTTCCCCTCTTACATCCTGTTTAGGCTTTGGCATCTCTTTCTTACCTTCTTTTGGCGTAACCCGGAGTTGGTTGTTGTTGGTTGGTCACCTGCCCTTAGAGAAGACTCAGCACTGTTGCCTTTTCTCCCACTGACAGCAGTGCTTTGTATCTCTTGGCAGATATAATCTCACAGAGCACATGGAAGTATCATTGAACAGTATTTTAGGGGAATCTGGCCCATCAGTTGCATCTGCACAGAGCTGGCCCATCAGTTATGTGTGTCTCTACCAACCCTTTACGGACTAATTGGACCTGAGTTTAGCGAGTCATCCTCCTTAATCGATCAGTTAGGTTGGCAGATGCCTGGCCACCTTTGTCAGTCAGGCTTATACACAAATGTCAGACAAATCCTATCAACCAGGTTTATGTGCAGGTCACTGTAGTTGTAATGGTTGCTACAGTTCAGCGTGAGTTTACACTTGGCCATTTCCAAGCCCTACAAAACTCAGACCCAAACTCCTTATGTTAGTCCCTTCTTATACTACTTCTTTTCAGCAGTTATTTACCTGGTAAATTTTTAATAGTAAGAGATTGTTTTATGGTGAGGGGAAAATCCAGCTAAAGCAAAAAGCATGTATACAGGATTACAGGTGTGGCTTCTGCTCAAGGAGAAACTGTCAGTTAATTCAGGTAAGAGGTGACTATAATAGCAGTGTGTAGTCATGGATGGAACAGAAGTGTTTGTTCACCATGTGTCACATAAAGAGCCATTTAATGAAATTATCCAGCAGCAGGTTTTAAATCAAGAAAAGGAAGTAACTTTTCCACAGTGAATAATTACATTGTGGAATTAGTTGCCACAGGATGTTATGGAGACCAAAATCATTAATGAGTTCCAAAAACTACTGGACAAATTAATAGAAGAAAAAATCCTTGACAGCTGTTAGATGCAAAGATTCAAATACAGTCACTGTCTTGGTACATCCCTAGTTGTTAGCTGTAGGGAAAGTATATGGTGAGAAACAGGGAAAGATCTTTCTATTTGGTGCTTATTAGATTCCTACTCCAGCTTTTTGCTTCTGCCATTGTTAAAGGGATGAGAATATGCTGGATGGGTCTTCGATGTGAGGTACCATATCTGAAAGAATCAGAAAATAAAACTGCATAGAAAACCCAGTCTCCACAAGCACTAATGCACTCTGAAATTTATGTTAAATGGCTATGGAGCTTTAGGTAAATTACATTTATTCTCTATTTCAAACCTATTTTGGAATATTATTCTATCTAAAAACGACCTTCCACCTCCATAATTTTAATATTTGGAAAGTTTTCAGGATATCTAATAATTTATCTCTCTGTTCTTACTTATATATTTGATGATTTAAAAAATAAGTAAATGAGCAGCTCCTGCTCTGGGCATTGTTATATAATTGAAAAATTCTTAATCTGAAAGCTCATTTCAAATCCATATAACATAAAACCACATAAACCATTTAATAATTAGGTACTAGCAGATAAAATCCAACTTGAAGTTTGCAGAGCTACACCCACTTGAACCAAAAAAGGGAGGAATCTTCTGCTAGATTCTTGTCTTGCAGCCAGTTTTCTCCCTTAATGCCCAAAGAAAACCTTAATAACTTGTTCTGAATAAGAAATCTTGTAGTACTGATGGGAGGAGGTGAACTACAGCTCTGGGTGAGTATCTGCTAGGACCCCTTCTTATAAACTTGATGAAATTTCAGCTGAACCATCTGCTCTGATCTCAACCACACCAAATGGGATAAAATGTTTTCCTGGATGGTTAAGTAAAATACAATGTAGGTTTTTAAACTATTTTGATAGATCATAATCTCAAAGTTTTAAAATCAGTCCTTGAGATTCCTGGATTGGTGAATATAAAAATGCCTTTTGTATCCCAATCAACAGTGTCATAAAATAGATATGTGATCCAAGTGGGATATATAAATTTGGTCAACTAAGTTGTGGATGTGGGCTGCTTAGTGGAGATACTGGATAAGAGACAACAAAACATGTCTTACTTCTTAAAAAAGAAAGCATTAAGTTCATAGCACTGTCAGAAAAAACCCCACAATTTTGTGTGTGTTTTCATTACTTGAGGAAAGCTTCGCTCCACCATTTTTGTAACTGTTCTTCAAATAGTTTTTTTGCCTCTCTTAGCCTCATGTTTATGGGTATAAAAAAACCCAGGTTCTTCAGCTTCTGTCAGTCATGAGCCCATGGCCCCTTCCCAGACTTGGGTTTCTCCAAATGCCTCTTGAACTGGGAAGTCTGATATGGGATGCAGTATTTCAGCTACTGCCTAATCAATGCTTCATAGAGGGGAAGAATAACTCCTGTTATTCATGTCCTGCTGGCCGTGCTGCTCCAAATGTAGCCATACCCAATTTGCTAATTAGCAGTAAAAGCGTTTCCTGAAATTTCACTTGGCATCTACCATAGCAGAGCTGCTACAAGGCCAGTCAGTCCCTAGCATCTACTGGTGCCTGGGGTTATCCTGCCCCTAGAAAAGCTGTAGAGCTCTTCTTCTTGAACTTGGCATTACCAGTTCCGATTTTCCTCAAGGTCCTTCTTGATTAAAGCTCTACTGCTTATATATCAAATGCTGCCGGGTTAGTTATGCCCAGAAGATTGCTGAGCGTGCATTTGGTTTCATCATCCAGGCCTTAGGTGAGGATATTGAACATATTCATCTCTTCTGTTCAGCACTACAATACGCCTCTTGGTACAGGCTACCAGTTGGATGGCAAACTGGTGTTTGCTGTGAGCATTACCCTCTGAGCTGGCTGACCCAGTAATTTTCAGTCTGCTCAAAAGACTATTTGATTATATCCACCACTCTCCCCACATCTGCATTTTAGGCCAGTTCATCACAGGAAGCAATAATCAGTTTCATCAAGCATTATCTGCCCTTTGTGAGTCCATGCTGATTGTGGCTGGTTACCTTTTTGTTCTCTGCATGTTTGGAGGTGGATTCCAAAAGGATGTGGTATGTAATCCTTCCAGGGGCTGGGGGTAGGGTAAGTGGCCTGTAGTTGCGTTTCTTATGTCTTTGCTAAAGCCAGGCACAGTGCTAGCCTTTCTCCAGTTTTCAGGAGTCTGCCACAATGATCATGTTTTTTTAGAGATGAGAGGCAGGTCTACTGACACATCAGCTGACTCTTTCAGCACTTTCAGATTAATTGTGTCTGTCCACATAGATTTGAATACATCAGCTGTTCTAACTTATTCCTAACTTGTCCCTAAAAGTTTGTTTCTTCTCAAACCATCCTGGTACATCTGGAAATCTAGGAGTAATCTTTGCCTGTGAAGATGGAAGCAAAAATGTATTCAGTGCCTCAGCCTTTCTCATCTGCACAACCACTGGGTTATCTCCTCCACTCAGCAACATCCTCACATTTCCTCTGAATTTACACAATTCTGTCTTGCTGCTATTTACATTCATCACTTGTTTTCATTCTAAATGTGCTTTCATTTTCTCAGTGCTGTTCCTAAGTGCCAAAGTAGTGGTTTTGTACTCTTTTTTTTGTTTGCTGTATGCTGCCCTTTTGCATTACAGTTCATTAAGAAACTCCTTGCTTAGTCAGTGAGTCTTCTACTGAAATGCCAATCTTCTTGTAAAATAGGATTATTATTAGTTCCTCAGTTGGCACTAAGTTTTCTACAAAGATTTATCAGGTAAGATGGCACTTTTTGCTTCAAAGTGCTTCATGGATCCCAGGAGCCATGTCCTGTATAATCCAAAGGCCATTTGCATAAAATCCTTAGTCCTATTTCTTCTCCTTGTCTTCCCAGTCTTCTGGATCCTGAATACAATCAGCTTGTGGTCACTGCTCCCAAGCTACTATCTGTGACCACATTTGCCACTTTTCTTCCATGTTTGTGTACAGAGGTCACATAGGATATTACCTTTGTTTGTCCTCTCTAGCATTTGCATTAAAGAGTTATCACCCATCCAGTCTAGAAATACCCTGGATTGCTTGCACAATGCCATGTGGCTCTAATGAGGACCAAGTCTGGTAACTGGGTTGTTTTTGGTCATTGTTTGTATATTGCATTATCTAGTTCATCGTCCCCTTGAACAGGTGGGGTGTGACAGGCCCAGGCTGCCTGGCTCATGTTTCTTTTACCTTTGCTTTTGACCAGGAGTTTCCTGTCAGATAAGTCTCTAGTTTCACACTGGACCTCAGCATAGACAAGGAGATGCTTTGTAAGAAAGTGCAACTGCCATTCTTCTCCATTTTCTCCATGAATAGCCTCCATGACACTCTTCCAGTCACGGATTCTGTCCCATTTAATCTTCGTGATCCCGATGACATCAGAACACTCTGACTGTGCATGGACTTCCAATTCTTCTTGTTCACAGGCCAGGCTCTGTGTGTTAGTATAGCCAGACACCTGAGGTTAGCCTGTGCATGCCCTCCCTCCAAGCAGAAATGTGTAACTTTCCCAAGTGCCCTTTTCTTACAGAGACTTTATCCTTCCTTTCTTTACCTCTGGGCAAAGGCTCCATTGTTCAGTGAATTTAGTTTAAAGTCATCCTCACTAGAACTATAATCTCTTCACAGAACTATTTTTGTCAGGGGGCTTTAATATCTTCTTACCAGTCTATTTGCATTGAATGGGACATTGTAGTCAAAGAAACCAAAATCTTGCTGCTGACAGCAGCTGTGCAGACAGGCATCAGTCTGCTGGTTATATCTGCTGGCCAGGCCTCTCCATGGACTACAAGGGTTGAGGAGAGCATCACTGAGATTTCTGCCATCTCGTATTTGCTCTGAGCTCTTTCTTCCATTTGAGCTGCTCAGGGTTTCCCTTGGCTGTGTTACTTCTCTCCCACAGGGGATGACAGCAAGAGGTAGAATTTGGAGGCTGGGTAAGTGTTGGCAATTTGTCTGCAGCATCAGTGATCCAGGTTGTAGGCAAGCAGCAGACTCACATGGATAGTAGAGATGGATTCTTTTGCTCCACACGGGAAGCATCATAAGCCACTAACACCAATGCTTTCTTTAGTACTGATACTAGTCCAAAGACTTGAGATACTCCCTCAGAATTTTATCCCCAAACACTCCAGCTGTTTCTGAAACTGTTAGCTAGGCACAGCTGGAAGAGAAAGCAGAGCTGTATTCCTGTTACCTGAAGTCGTGGGATTCCAGCTCCCAAACAATGCAAGTTTTTATTTGCTTCTTGGTCCTTCAGTCATACCTTTCTGACTGGAACCATAGAATAGAATAATAGAATCATTAAGGTTGGAAAATATCCTTAAGGGCTTGGAGTCCAGTCATAAACTTCACACTGCTAAGTCCACCACTAACTCATGTGTACCACATCTACATGTCTTCTAAATAGCTCTAGGAACAGTGACTCAACCACTTCCCTGGGCAGCCTGTTCCAATGCTTGATAACGTTTTTGGTAAAGAAATTTTTCCTAATATCCAGTCTAAACCTTCACTGGAGCAACTTCAGGCTGTTTTGTCTTCTCCTGTCACTTGTTACTTGGGAGAAGAGACCAACCCCCCATCTGGCTACAACCTTCTTTCTGGGAGTTTTAGAGAGCAATAAGGTCCCCTCTGAGCCTCCTTTCGTCCAGGCTAAACACCCCCAGCCCACCAGCAGCTTTGTTGCCCTTCTTTGGACATGCACCAGCACCTGGGTGTCAACATTCATTTGTAAACTAGCTGAGGGTGCCCTTGATCCCCTCACCCAGATCATAGATAAAGGTATTAAATGGGACTGTCGTCAATAACAAGCCCTGGAGAACACCACTTGTGAGCAACTGCCAGCTGGATTTAACTCCATTCAGCACAAACCCATGTTGTCTGGGCCTGATTCCTTGGTTGTCCTGTATGTGCCATGTGTTGACACTCAAGGTGATCTACTCAGTAACCTTCTCTGGCACTGAAGTTAGGCTGACAAGCCTGTAGGTCCCCAGATCCTCCTTCCTGCCCTTCTTGTATATGGGTGTTACATTGATTCCCTTCCAGTCAGCTGAGACCTCCCAGTTGAGCCAGGACTGCTGATAAATGATGGAGAGTGGCTTGGTCAGCTCTTCCACCAGCTCCCCCAGTACTCTTGGGTGGATCCCATCTGGCCCCATGGACTTGTGTGTGTCCAAGTGCTGTTAGCAGCTCACTGAACAATTGCCCTTGGATTATGAGGGCTTCATTGTGCTTGTTCTCCCTCTCTTCCAGCTCAGGGGGCTGGATCCCCTGAAAAAAAACAGTCTGACTACTGAAGACTGAAGCAAAGACGTTATTAAATATCTCTGCTTTTTCTTTATCCTTTGTCACCATGTCATGTGACCCCCCGTGCCCAGGATAGCCTCCAACTGTTACATCATCCACAAGTCCCTCTCTATTCACAACAGCAGGTCCAGCAGGTGCCTTCCATTGTTGGCTCCCTCACCAGTTTTGTCAGGAAGTTCTCTTCCACACCCTCAGAGAACTTCCTGGACTGTTCTTTCTCTTCTGTGCAGTATTTCTAGCAGACATCTGTAATTCTTACTCCAGTGGAGCTTAAGTTTATGCCTTGGAGAATTTTTTTAAAGATCCTACTGCTGTCCTGAGCAGCACCCCTGAAGTGAAGCCCACTGGCTACTCTTGGCTGTTCCTCACTGAACAGAGCAGTGATTTGACCTGAGCATGGCTCCATGGCTGCCTACTTTGGGAGGAGCACTGGACAGCTGAGCAGAATGGACCCTCACCACTTCCAAGGAGTTGTCAAAGTACCAGGAAGGCCGCAGTGGTGGCCACTGGTGACGTGTGCTGGGTTCACCACAGTTTGGGAGCAGCTTCTCTTGGTGACGTCTCTGGGATTTCTTTTAAACTCCCTGCAATCCATCTGGCATATTAAGTGCATTGCTTCTGGTTTTGTGCCCTGATGGCAGGGCTCCTTGTTGGCAGTGTTCCCTAAGGAGCACCATCTCCTCTAGATGTATAGGAAGCTGATGGAGGTTAACTCTGTCCCTAGAGAGACTCCCTCCTGGCAGGGAACTCCCTCCTGCTGGTTGGTGACTTCCTGCCCAGTTTGTTTGCCTTGGGATCACATCACACATTGCTTGCTCTTACTCTGCTGTTCAAAACACGGGTCAGAAGATGGATGTGAGTTAGCTGTGCTGGTTCAGGTCAAGAACTAGAATTCCTAGTTTAAGGGTAGGCAAATTAGGGCAGTTTATCCAGGATTTAGTTTTATGTGCTTTTCACAACAACCATTCAGTAAAGTAAATATATGTTGTTATTTTGTTCTGTATTTTTAGTAAATCCTCAGTGCCTCTTTTATTGAATGACTAATACGTTTTGGTACATCTGAATTACATCTATACTGAGTCATTTAATTTTGTAATGGCATATTTAAATGTTTAAGTCTCTACAAAAATTAAATATTGTAAAAGACTAACATTTTGTTCTAGGAGTTTATGCCTGTGTCACCACAAGCCTCTGCTAAGGGGAAGAACTCCTGTGACCTGAAAACGAACAGGATACTGTATCGCAGAAACGTTTTGGGAAAGCAGACATGAGCCAGTATGTCTTTGCACAGCCAAAATTTTGTTGTTTTTTTTTTTCCAAATCAGTTCTTCATCTGCTTGCTGTGTAATGTTGCATTTAACATTTCACAATAGGTGGTTGCAGTCTTAGTTTCTCCTAACTCAGTGTTCACCCAACATTTCTAAAATTTTCCCTCATCTCAGACTATATTTACTTCACATTTTGAAACTCAGGCTTTGTTTATGGGGGAGGTTTTGCCAGTAACAGAATTAAAATCGTTATATCAGTGTTCTCTGCGGTCTTGCTTTTCTTTTGTAGAATTTTCCTTTATTGTGTTTTTTTAAATTCTCATAGAGGATATGTGAGCTGAAATAAAAAGGATCTTCAGGTTTTATACTGCGATAATTGTAAAATAAATGTACATATGCATTGCTTGTGTAGACCAGTTGAACAGCCTTCCTTGAATTACTTTGTCATGAGCACTACTTCTTGAAGTACTTTTTCCCTATCGGATGTCTTTCTCTAATCAGCTTACAATGCCCTTATATTCCTTGAACAAATGCCTGTTTTGCCAGGCTCTCCGTATTTTGAAACACCTTGCAAGCTTTCACTTGTGCATCATTATGCTGGATTTGTAATCTGTGTTTCTCCTGATGTGTGGTTGATACCATGTCTTTGCTTTTGTGCCAGCTCTGTCATTTACTCTGTGAGCTCTTTAGGGCAGAGAGCTGCTCATCACCTTGCTGCAGCGCATACCATATTTTTAGACTCCAAGGAGTGATCATCAATCATTGTGAAATATCAATGTCCTTTTATTCAGCTATCTATGAATACTGCTTAAGGCTTCTCATCACCTTCTTCAAGCAAGGAATCAAAGCTAAGAACCATAGAAAAAATTGGTTTTGTTCTTGCACAACGGGGTTGTATGGTGAGAAAGGGTTTGAAAAAGATCACCTGCTGCCACCAAACAAAAAAACCAGCTAATTTTTACCACTGAGAGAGAGAGCTGGGACTGTATAGGAGAAGAATGGGAGATATTTGTAGTGGTAATTCTGAAATGAAAATAACTTTCTGCTCTTTAAATATTTGTATGTAAAATACAGAGAGCAGGATTTTCTAAAGTGCTTACATGATGTAAGAAACAAAATGAGAAACTGAATCCGCAGTTGAATGGTTAGGCAATAACCTGGGATGTGGGAGAGTCAGGTTCAAATACTCGCTGCAATTATCTTTTAATTAGTTATACAAAGTGGAACAACTTCAAACAGGAGAGATCGAGATGTCTTACCCCTGAATACCCAATAGCCTATGGGCTAGGACAACTAATATGGGATGAGCAGAGATTTGAAAACGGGTCACTCACCTTACTGATGACTGTTTTAACCACTGAGATATTAAATTTGATAGTATGTGGATTTCTCTCATCATTGTTTGTGAGGAAGGATTTGTCTGGCTTAAGCAACTGACTAAAGGAAAGGGTTTGTGGAGGAGGCACCCATTGCCATTAGAGGAGTAAAACTCCCTGTCTCATAGACAGTATGCTTTGATAGCTGGGTTTTGTGATTCCTGTTTCTTGACACTGACTTTCTCCATCTATTTTATACAAGATTTGAATGTCTAATTTAGGGAGAGGATTTCTTTGGATAGCCAGATCTCTAAAGCTTCAGTACTACAGTTTGCATCTTTGCTACAACATAGTCTTTTTGTGCATTTAGTTAGTTGTCTGTGACAAAGTAGGGAGTTACAATAGTGCCACAGACCAAACAGAAGGATGCAAAGGAGTTCAAGCAAGGCTGGCATATTAAATAGCAGACATAAAGACATTACATATTGTTAAAATGTATTTATTGCTAAAGGAGGAAACCATGCTAATATACTAATTACACCATCTTGAGACTGATAATTATCTCTGCAGGATTTCATGAGTCCGCATCCATTTGATTTGTCCTAATTCAGAGCCTTGTCATCCTCATCTGCAATCTCTTGCCCAGATGGAGCATGGAAATCGACACAAGCGTTCCTAATATGCAAATAGAGATCTGCAGTTCCACTTCAAAGTGGCAGCTTCTGAAGTGGGAGTTTTAATTATTCCATTTTGAGTTAGTGACTCTGCAAAAGAGGTTTGGTTTTTTTCTTCTGCCAGTGAGTTGAGTGTTCTTTTTTTTTTCCCCCAGATTTGTTGCCCAGGTTTGCAACGGGCATGTCTTATTCTGTCATGCAAACAATGAAATGGTTGACCAGTTAATGATGCATTTGTTTACTGATTGCAATCCATAACTTCCTCGGGGAGTTGTTTGTCCTGTTTTTCTTGGGTTCTTTTGCATGTAGTATTTTATATGACAAGATGAGATTCCTCATTGCTTGTCACAGGAATTATGTCATGAACTTGACAAACAGGGTCATGTATCAACTGCCCTGTATTTTTCAGAGGTGAGCTGTGTCTCCTGTCAAAACTAAAATCCCTTGAACAAGGGGATTGGCTGCTGAGGTTGGGGAAGAAGAGAAATTCATGAAGCAATAAATGTTATAATGACTCTATATGGCATGGCAGAAGACAAAAACTAAGGGGAATGGGATTGTCCCCCTGCACTGGTGAGGCCACACCTCAAGTACTGTATCCAGCTCTAGGTCCTGCAGTTCAGGAAGGACATCGAGGTGCTGGAGCGAGTCCAGAGAAGGACAGGGGAGCTGGTGAAGGGTCTAGAGAGTAAGTCACATGAGGAGTGGCTGAGGGAGCTGGGAGTGTTTAGCCTGGAGAAACAGGCTAAACACTCAGAGGGCTAAACACTTTTAAGGCTCAGAGGGGACCTTAAAACTCTCTACAACTCTCTGAAAGGAGGCTGTAGCCAGGTGGGGGTTGACCTCTTCTCATAGGCAACCAAAGACAGGACAAGAGGACATGGCCTCAAACTGCACCAGGGGATGTTCAGGTTGAATATTAGGAAGAATTTCTTCACTGAATGGGTGGTTAAGCCTTGGAATAGGCTGCTCAGGGAGGTGGTGGAGTCACCATCCCTGGAAGTGTTCAAGAAACAACTGGATGTGGTGCTTAGTGCCATGATCTCGTTGACCTGGTGATTGTCAGGAGTTAGGCTTGATCTTGGAGATCTTTTCCATCCTTAATGATTCTATGATGGGAATTGATAATAGTTATACTACAGGCACTGACCAAAATATAAAGTGATTGGCTGAGATGCAGCTGAAATTTCATCTGATAGCGAATAACTACTGAGTAGAGTCAGATCAAGTATTTTACTGTGACATGTACTCATAAGGAAGATTCCTGTTGAAGTGCGAGATGCAATTACAAGGTTAATTACTTACAGTGAGTTATACTGTTCCACTTTAGATGGTGTATTTTCACTTTATAATGAGGTGAACTTAAGGAGGTCACTGACAGTGATGAAACTGTGCAGCAGAAGCACTCAGACCAAAATAATCCTAGGTACCAGTGGGTGCACTTGGGAGGGAAAGCACTACAAGACCCCGTGAGGAGGTCAGTGTAAATTGCTGTTCTTGCGAGACTGCTGACCCCTGTGTGCAGGGGAGGCAGCCTGCATCTGTGTCTGCTCCCTAAATCCTTTGCCAGTGACTCAGCAGGTGTTCAGTGAGAATGTAATATATAAAAGGAAGAATGGAGACATCCCATAATTAGGGCTAGTAATACGACAGGAATCAGTTTAGCATGTGATATACAGTGAGTCAGAGAAACGAAGGAAAAGCAAGTTTGATAGGGTTATAAGAAGGAAAGTGCAGTACTAAAAACTGTGATGAATGGTGATGAGTGTCAAAAGAATCTAAAAAGGGAAAGCAAAGTTATATGTGAAAGAGGAAGAACCAGTTCAAAACCTAAATATAAGAAGGCTGTAAATTCAGGAAGATGTAGGGAGAAGTTCAAATGGCAGGAAAGGTGTTACCAAGAGAGTTGGCTGGCATAGGGCTCGTGCTAGCAGCCTGAAAGAACTTTGGGGACAAATATGATAGCATTGCAGAAACTGAGGAATAAGAAAAAAAAATTCTTTCTATTGAATTTAAAAATAACAGAAAGAAAATACCTGCGGGCACAGAGTGATAAGTTTAGAAGAAAATTACTTTTTTATGCTTTTAAATCTTATGATAAATGACAGTTTCTAATCAAGGACAGCATAAAATTTCTGTGATTATGAGACAGCATAATGAGAATGTTTTTGATAGACAAAAAAATACTGATTTTTTTTTTCAGTATTATGTCCAAACTCGTAGTGGTGTGGCTTCCTGTGTCAGTAAGTTCTTGGAGAGACAATTAAGACTTCTACTCTTAACACCTTTTCTTGTCAGCCAAATCAATATTAAGAAAAGTGTATTTAAATTTGAGGCTGAGCTTTTTAATTTATTTTGCTTTCACAAACAGCACTTTAACAGTGTACCTGAAGAGTACTTAATTTAGAAATTGTTCTGGTTCGTGCTCCTGTTTTTCCTATTGCCCTGCAGACTCTCAGGCAGAACTGTTTCCTTCAGCCTTAGAACTGCAGGGGAGCACTCTCTTTTTTTTCCTGTTTCTTCTCACCCTGCTGTCACATTTTGAAGACATGAGTAAATTGCTACTGCAGTCACACAGTCTCATTTACAGAAATTCTAATTTTAAATATGAAATATTTAGAAATTAAAGTTGGATTTTAATTGCTTCCAACAACAAAATCAAGGGCTTGTGTGTAATGGGGGAGCCTATATATGCTGGAGAGCTGGAATATGATTTAATTTCTAGTCATAACTTTAAACCTGGATTGATAATTTGGATTTAGCTTTTTAAAAAGGCATTGCGTATGAATTGCAAGAGAGTTGCAAAACAAATATCCCTGAATTTTTAAAAATTCTTCTTGTGTGCTTCCTATTCTAGAGTCAGCTACCAGATTTCATCCAGTCCACTTTACAGTTAGGTATTGCTATTGCTACTATTGTGCTCAGTTGCAGTTTTTTACACTGTTCACAGTTTTTCAGGTTTCCATTATTGTGGAGAGTATGAAGCAAGGTGGCTTTGAACTTAGATGCAGATACTAATGTAATGACCTATAGCAAAAGAACTGTTCAGGTTTTGTCAAAGTTTTGAGGACCCAGTTTTGGGAGGCTCAGTACAAAAGGGATGTGCTGGAATCCGGAAGTCGGGCTGAGTCACGCAGGACACACAGCTGGCACAGAAACAATCAGTTGTGAAAGCATTTGGTGGTGTCATAATAAAGGAAAATTATGTAAACCAAGGATTTTGAAAATGATTTAAAGATATATTCCCAAATGTATGTTAGGAGCTTTCCTACAGTAGGAGGACCAGGAGAGAGAGAGTGTAAATGCATTTGTTTTGAAAATCAAACAGGTAGAGTGACAGAGACTGGCATCATCTGTTATCTGATGGCACGAATCAGCCCCTTGATACTGTGGTAGGTAACAGGAAAGGTGTGGATAGACTCCAAGGATTTTGGAAGGTCAATGGGAAGGATGCGTAGGGTGGTTATGTAAACAAGATTAATCCAGGCTGTCACACAGCACACCTTCTCTTTGCAAAAACTGGTAACTACAGAAGAACAGGAACATTATCTAGCATATGAGGAGCAAGGCTAAGTTGAAATGGTCATTTTTTGATCCAGTTCTTTTTCTGAAGCTAAATTACAAAGATGGACCTATAAGCAAAGAGGAGGAAAAGAATTGCAGCTGAAAACATCCTTCTCTGTCTGCCTGCAGGGAACCTGTAAAAATTAGGGAACGGGGATATCCTGTTACACCTATGTAGCAGAAAGGGTATGTTACCATTTCAGAGTGTGCAGTGCAAGGGAAAATAATCACTCGAGCATGTACTAGGAGAGCATGTAGTGTTTGGCAAGATAAGGGAAGAGGCACAAGCTGTCACCCAGAACTGGTAAATCAAGAAGGATAAGACTGGAAGTAAGGCCTGGGATTTAGTGGCTAATAACTCCATTGAGGGCTGTCCCAATAGGAAGCTGGATAAGTAAACATCACTAATATGGATGAAAGAATGTGGTATGTAGAAAGGCTCAAAGGAGAGACTTGTCTCCCTGGCATTTGCAGTAAAGTGCAAAATAAAAGGCAATTCTGCCACCACGCACAGACTGGGACAAGTGAGGTATTTGTACCCACTGAGTATAAGTAAGGTTGGTGTTCCCAGTTTATAAGGAAATTGGGAGGCTTAGTACAGTTGCAGTCGTTGGGTTTTTTGCTTGTTTTGCTTAGTGCAGCCCTGTGCTATCACTGAATTCACTGCTCTGTGTTAAAGGCAGAGCTCACGCTGATGGAATTATTGCCATCCTGATCTGTATATTAATCAAGATATATTAATTTGATGGGTCTAGGCTTCAAGTTTCAACCAGGATTTGTCTTTTTCAACTAATGTCCATTCGAATGAAGCATGAGTCTGTACTTAAGATATCTTATTGCTGTTTCTCAAAAGTATGAAGGTTACATTTACTCCTAATGAAAAATGATGAAATGACTCACATTGCTGTTTTGGAGAGTATGAAGAAGAAACACTGTCAGGGCTGAAGAACTTTTTGAGGACAAGAATTTCATCAGATGAATGAAAAAAAACCCAAGAGGAGTAAAAATTGAAATAGCTTGCCTGGCTTTCACTGGAGGTGTACCCAAAGAATATGGAAAAATCCCTCTGGAAAAACAACAGATTTTAACAATGGTTGCTGTATGAAGGTCTTTGAAGGATAAGTCACACTTTGTATTTATACGGGAATAAGCTACACAGCTGGCATAAATCAGTGTTTTGTAGGAACTTTTGAAGATAACACTGAACTGTACTTGTTTTAGGATTTAGCCCTTTATTTCCATACTGTAGAAAATACAGGTTTTAGTGATCTTAGTCAAACAAGCAGAGCCATACAAGAGTAAACAGGTTGTTAATCCGAAATCACCTTAGGGCCTTCTTCTGCTCCTGCTGAAATCAATGTCTAAATTCCCATCAGTTTGAGTGGGATATTAAAGAAAGAAAAATAGCTCTAATATCCATGTTAATGTATTTGCTAAATATGAGAATTAATCAACAGCTTGGTAAACTGGTTCAACAGCTTGATGCATTTGCTGAATCAACCTTGCCAAAACAGATGCACCATCTGCCTCACAGTTTCTAAAACACTGTTAAAACAAAGCAACATTTTTATAAGAATAAAATTGTAAGCTGGTTTTGCTGTTACATGCCTTCATTTGTGCTCAGGCAAAACTACTTAGAGCAAGATGCTATGTATCTCTAGTGCCCCAAAATCAATTTTCATATAAACTCTATTTATGGCAGAACTTTTAAGTATGATGAGAAGAAGATAGCCTTGCTCCTTCACCATGTCTTGAACTATAATATTGTGTATGAATTGCAAGAGGGTTGCAAGACAAATATCCCTGAATTTTTAGAAATTCTTCTTGTGTGCTTCCTATTCTAGAGTCAGCTACCAGATTTCATCCAGTCCACTTTACAGTTAGGTATTGCTATTGCTACTATTGTGCTCAGTTGCAGTTTTTTACACTGTTCACAGTTTTTCAGGTTTCCATTATTGTGGAGAGTATGAAGCAAGGTGGCTTTGAACTAAGATGCAGATGCTAATGCCAACTGTGTAGCTTATTTCCAAAGCAAAGTTTTTGCTTTGTCATATTCATACTTCATATGTAGAATAAAACATACAGAAAACAAGATGAAGACAGACTTCTGTTTCGTTGAAGTCATTAAGAATATTTAGTCCAACCCTTACAGCAAACGACAGGCTTTCAGAAATGCTGAAAAGATTAAGGTGCTAAATATCCATGAACTTTCTTCAGTTTGGTACCTTGGGAAAACGACACCTTTAATACTCACATTTTCTGCTGTTTTTGTGAGCCATTTTTACATTATTGGTAACAGGTAGTTTTAATACTGGCATTTCAATAAGATCCCATTTCGTTGCTTATTTTTACCCCTTTGCACTTTGAAAAGCATTGCACAAAAGGTCTTGGGGAAAAATAAAAGGGTGTTCACCATCTTCTCTCTACCATAGTCAATAACTGCGGTAAATACAAATGGGTGGATTTTTTCTGTTAAAATGTGTGTGGAGTAGAGCATTTTGCTTGAGGTGAAACTTCTAACATACAGGAGCCCCAAGAGATGCTGTTCAGACTGTAAACTTTGCACGCACACAGGCAGTTTTGTTTCTTCACCTGGTGCTCATTTACATTAATCCCACCCTATATATATGGTTCCTTTCTAAACAGGAGACAGAAAGCAACCAGGGTGGCCAAAGTCCATTAATAGCCTAACTGAAATGACTGTTGAGTGCCAGGAGTTGAGAGAGTTTGCTTGGATATACCCCAGTATACCTGGAAGGAGTGTGTGCCTCTCACTGCTTACTTTCTTTTTAAGGGTTGAACGTGTGCAGCTGTGTTTAAAGTTGGGGAAGGAAACTGTGGAAGGTACAGGCAATTTTATTATGGGGATACCTTAGCTACAACCACTTCATTGATGCACTGTTTTGGAACCACGGCAACTCTGCCTCACCTTCATACTGTTACTTTAGCAGAGTTTTGGGATATTTGAATCGTGCTGACAGTGATTTTCTGTTGTGCTGGCCTGGTTTATTAAGGCAGTATGTGTCATAAGTGTGGGTCAGCCCTTACAAATCTGCCTCTCTTGGTATTTCACAACAGTCTGCAAAGGTGTTGCTCAACTGGAGTCCCAGCCCTGCAGCCATGATGTACAGAGGTGTTGAATCTCCTGAATCAGATGTGGGCCCTTAGGCAATCCTGGCTGCAGCTGAGCTGTGTTCATACTGCAGCTCCTGCTGCTGAATGATGATATCCTTTTTGACTGTCCTTGCAGATGTTTCCAAGTGCAGTGTTTTATTTGTGCATCAACAAATGATCTGATATTTGCTAAGGGTTTGTATCTAGCTATTGAAGAATAATAAATGACTGTTTAGGTTGAGCTGAAATTTTGCAGCCTGATTCAGTTACAGTGGTGACTCAGAGTTGGTTCTCACATGATTCACAAAGTGTATGGGTGACTCAACCCACAAATTTACTTAGCTCCCATGTTATTTTCCCTCTCAGTGAAAAAAAAAATGGTTATAATAAATAATCACAGCAAACTTTGACTTACCCTGAGGTAAAATAAATATGTGTGTTGAAAGGCTGTATATTTGTAATAATAAATTATTTAGTGAGGTAAGGATGAAATAATAGGATGTAGGAATTGTTAAACAAGAAAGAAAGGTGATATGCATTTCTGTTTGCTTTTGTTGCATAGCAGAGATAAATAAAGGAAGAATAGTTACTTTCTCCATAATATGAGATGCTCACAGAGGCTCTTTTGACATTCTTACTGTTGTTTTCAGCCAATTCTTGGCATTTGTTCTCTGAAATAAGCAGATTTAGATATGTCCATGTCTGGTTCAGACATTTTAAAGTTATATGTCAGTTCAGAAAACGTGAGGTTCCTAGGCTCTGAACTGGCTCTTTGTAGGATGTGGTAGGCTGGCACACCTGTTCCTGAAGGACCTGAAGTTGGCTGTCCGAAAAATTGATTGAGTTCCTTTGCAAAATCAAATTCACAAAGGTAACAAATTCAGTCCCAGCAGGAACTATAAGAAGTTTTTATTCAAAAGATGCAGCTGCTATCAGTGTTTGGTAACCACATGCAGAGGCACATGGCTGTAGTGTAAATACAGTTGAAATTATTCTGATTTTGGAGTTAGGTGGAAACATCACCATATCCTTTTTTGTACTGTCTCAAAATAATATAAATATCTAAATAACTACATACCTCTGGGCTTTGTAGCACTGAGTGACTAATCACCTTCCCTTTCATAAATGAAACAACAAAGAATCTGGAAAATGAAGAAATTCTGCCCTTTCAGCTGACTTGGTCTTTTGAAAGTTCATTAACAAGCAAGAATGTTTCTATACCTCACAAAACTCAAATGTCAATAATATCCATAAATTAAACTTCAGAAGTCTATATTTTGCAGGAATTAAGTTACAGGGAACAAATAATGCATGGTTTGAAAGACTCTGGTGAGAATTCTGAATTCTATGAAAAGAGTTCTTTTGTAGATTTATCACAGATTTGAAGAAACTGCAACATGGTTCAGGTATGGCAAGAAATTTCTGAGAAATAAAATAGATGGTACTGGCAAGCCTCCAAATACCAGGGACATAAAAGATAGCCCTGAGAAAGAGTACCTTGGAGCAGTGACAGGATAAAAATATGCAGCTAAAGGACTTCTGTGCTAGAGAGAGAAGAACAAAAAGGCTAAAAAATAACCATGGTGTGTCACATGCTGAACTACTGCAATGCAAAGACCAGTGGAGCATTTCTGTGACAGGCAGAATGCTGTTCTTTTATCACAAAATTTGCCAAGCAGCCACAAGCTGTTTCAGGCCTCTTTATAGAGAGTGAACCAAATGCACATGTTAATTTGAACTTTTCCTCAGCTAAAGTAGAAGGTAAAAGGATGGCTTTGTGCTCAAAGCACAGAATTCGGATTTATTTATTCTGGGTTCTGCTGCAGTCTCCTTGTGCAACCTTAGGCCAAGTTATTAATCTCCTAATGCCACAGCCTCTCCATTTGTAAAATACATGGTACATGTCACAATGGGTGTTTGAGGCTAAATTCTTTAATGTTTGTGAAGTGTTTTGGGACTGGGCAGGACAATTATTAAATGCTGCAGTGCAGCATGCAGGATTATGCTAATTAGTGCCTTTTTAGACACCGATCCCTTACTGTATGGAGACTAATACCACAAACTGGTCCAATTTTAGTCTATGGTACCTTTGACCTTACTCATTCTGAGATTGGTCTGGAACAAAATAATTTATTTTTGACTTGGTGGTTATGGTAATTGATGAAATAAAAATTCCCCAGACTGTCCCTTAGAATACCCTGCATTTACTCTTCCCTTAGGCTCTGCAAGCTGGCCTTTCAAAAAGCCTGGTTTTTGGAGGCATAGTTTCAACAGTTTAGGCATAGAATAGACACCCTCCCAGTGGAAGAATCCATGAGAGGAAGGTGTATCCTTACAGACAGATATTGGCAGAAGACATGTCATGAAGTGGCTCATTCCACAACAACTGCCTGTCAAACACAGAAACCCTTTTGCACATATCGCTCTGACCAGGTGGTGTGGTGTGAGGCCATGAGTAAATGTATCTTTTGATAGTGAAACTACAGCTACTTTTTCCTAAACAATTATGTGTTTAGCGTTTGCAAATGTGTTTTCTTATCAGGACTGCTGGTAGATCATGTATGTATATGTATGTCATATATAACATGTCTGTTTTCCTTATTGCTGAGCCCCCATGTAAAAACCCGTGTGGTTCTTTGCTGGTATGGCACAGCAGATGCTTTTGCTTTTTCTGTTGCTGTAAACAAGATGTTGTGACTGATACTTCTTTTCACCATATGTCCTGAACACTCCCAGTTCATCGTTACATGTAATTTCCAGGATGCTTTGTAGGGTGTGTATGCCTCCACCCCATTTCAAAATCAATGTAGCTCTCAATGGATTGACTAATGACTGCAAGGTGTTACTTAGCGTGCTGGTTTTGGCTGACAGTGCTGCTAAACGAACAGTTGTTTGCTTAATGTGTCTTTCATGGTTCTCATGTGAAGTAACTTATTCTGAGGAATTGAACATGTCAGTAACTTCAGGTCTGCTGGTAAGCATTTATCTGACATGCTTCTGAGACCAGGAAGGAGCATGACCCCAACTTGGTGCCCTGAACACTGATAATTTTGCCTTGTCCCTTTAGCCATACCCTATGTTTGTGTTGCCCTCAGACATTTTGTTATGCTGATCTCATCATTCCTACATCCATCCAGAATCTGTAGAGTAGGAGTGGGTGGGTGGCAAGAGCTAAAGAAAACTGTAATGAACCTGTAAAGGTGTTGTGCTGATGCAGTGTATAAGATGTTGTAATTCTGTTTCACTGTGAGGATCTAGGACTGATGGGACATTTTCTTTCATTTGTTTTCATTTATGTTGTTGTGTAGACCATTCTCTAGCCCCTCTCTTAGGCATAGGATATGCAGCACTGAAGAGAAATTGCTTGTGCACAGCAAAATGTATTTGCTTGTTATTATAGTGGGTGGACATGCCTTATTATTCACCTATGATGTGTTGACCTTCCAGAAGGTCTACCCGGCATTTCAGTAATAGCATGTGTGTGGTACAGTACTGAGTGTGGTCAGGAATGGTGTCTCTACTAATCATTTTAATGAAAGCAATCATGTGGAAGTGAACAGAAACTGAATTTAAATTGTAAACATGAAAGAAGTTAAACTACAAGAAAGTGCATTCTTTGAGCATCTCTCACATCTGACTCTAGGTTTCTGTATGAGGTGGTTGTCTGAGCCTTTGTCATATGTGCTGCATTGCTGGGCTGTCCTCACAATTTAGTAATGTATTGCTATTGGGAGTTTAGCTGGTGTGAATGACTTTTTTTCTCTCGCTAGCTGGTGGAATTGTTCATGTTGCCCTTAGCAAATAGCAGGCTAGCTCTTACTTTAATAGACCTATGGCAGCAAGCTGTGTGATTAGTTAGGTGCTGAGGGAGAGTTTTATGTAAGCATTCTCTTGAGGTCAGTGAGATGTCTTCATGCAAATTTTTGTAGCTCCACAGTGGCACAGACAAAGTTTATTCGTGTGCCTATCATAGAATCATAAGAGTATCCTGAGCTAGAAGAGAGACACAGAGGTCATTGAGTCCAGCTCCTGGCCCTGCACAGGGCACTCCCAAGAGTCCCACCATGTGTCTGAGAGCATTGTTCAAATGCTTCTTGAACTCTGTCAGGTTTGGCACTGTGACCACTTCCCTGGGAGCCTGTTCTGGTGCCTGGCCAGCCTCTGGGTGAAGAATCTTTTCCTAATACCCAACCTAAATCCCCCTGACACAGCTTTCCCCCTGACAGAGCTCTTCCTTTGGGTTCTGTTGCTGGCCACCAAAAAGCAGAGGTCAGTACTTGCCCCTCCACTTCCCCTTGTGAGGAAGCTGCAGACTGCAATAAGGTTCTCCCCTTAGTCTCCTCTTCTCTGGGCTGACCTCAGCCATTTCTCATACAGCTCCTCCTCTAAGGTGTTTACCATCTTCGTGGCCCCCCTTTGGGTGCTCTCTTACAGATTTATATCTTTCTTACATTGTGCTGCCCAAAACTGCACACAGCACTTGAGATGAGGTAGCACCAGCACAGAGTGATGTAATGCACCTTCTCAAACATATACAGCATAATGCTGTAAGTTACAGTTCATGCCTTTTTTTCTGCTCATATGTGTAAAGTCTTTTAATTCTGGAAGTTGGAGTTGAGAACCACTGTTTGAACTAACACTGCCTGTGCCCTTCTTTTAACCTCTCAGTCTGAGGGTATGATTGAAGATGTTATGTTGATGCATATCTGCACTCAAATCTTCCATGAGTCAAGAAAAAGATAAAGAGATCCTGATGTAACTCTATCAATGTGTAATGTGGTTCCTGTGGAGAGGAAAAGATTATTGACATTGTCTTTACTGCTGATGGATGCCTGTGATGAATGTCCACATAATTTATTTTACTCTTGGTGTCAGTCTCAGCAACTTAGAAGCACTTCAGGGTTATTTTTAGTATACACAGCTGGATCTTCTATATGGGATCTGGCCATAGTGCTCTCATTTGTCATGAGGGCAGATCTTAGTGGTGGGTTGTTATTTGGACTATTCTTGTGTGTTCTACATGTTACTTTTATGTTAAAGAGAGAATGTCAGTAAAATCAGCGTGATGTTGCAGAAAGGAATATGTTTGCACTACATGAGTCCAGATCAAAGCATTCTTTTATAATGTCTTGCATTTTAAATGAATTTTGATTTAGTAAGTGCCTTTTTGTTCTTGCATACACTTGATAGCCAAGTTTCTTCTCCAGCTGAGTACTGAACAATGCTGGTTGGGGTTGTGATAGGCCTTCTGTTGCAGCAGTGTGCTGTGATGCTGGCACAGGCAAACCATTTGAGTGTGAATGATTGTCCTCACTGCACTGGGCACAGGATGCTCTGTTTTCCTTTGTTCCTTTGGTCAGGTTTCATGGGATAAGGACTCTACATTCCTGCCTGGCTCCTGCAGCAGTCTGAGCATCTCTGATGACATGCTGTTGGTCTTTCATAGTCACTCTGCTCCTTTGGTACCAAAGTATTACTGAGTCTTTCCCATTTACAGCTGGATGTTGTGGTAGGTGATCTTTTATCTCCAGGTGCCTTTGAAAACTTCATGCTATCACCTGGCAGTGCATGTTTTCTTCTTATTTTTCGTCTTGCCACAACTTGTGTCTGCTGAAAGTAAATGTGCCAAACTGGCTTTGCTCTTGGAAGAAGTAATAGTTCTATGGATTACTTGGTAAAGTTTTGGTTTTTTTTCATTTTATGTATCTGCTAAGTCCATTTTTATGTGGACATTTATTTATTTGGCTCCTGACACAAAATATATTCTGTAGGATTTCCAAGGTCTCTAATCTTTTAAGCCTGTAAATGATTTGATGAAGTAGACTGTTTTTTTTCTCAGTAGGCTCCTTTTTTTCCTGTCTTTCACAATGAATAGTGTCATGGTCTGCTGAAGGGCAGAATTTAGTATGTGTGGTAGGGGAAGAGTGGCTCAGCAGAAATGGTACTTACCTCCTTTTTTTTTTCAGATTGTTATATTTTGACATGATTTTGGGATAGAAGTGGCTTTTCTTCTGGTTCAGAAGGAACCAGAAGCATTAAGGATTTGACAGATGTCCACCTTCTTTCTGACTTGGTGCTGTTGCTGATCCTCATTGCACAGCACAGTCCCTACCACAGTCCCTAAGCTAGTTCTTATGAAGAACTGTCAAAGTTACACTTCCCTAGAATTTAATGTTGCCTTGAGAAAAAGAAAATTCCAGTTATTGATTTTAGGGGGTTCCCAGAGTGCTTTTTGCATTCTTAGAATATCTTAATATTGTGTATGTGATGACTTCCCTTTTCTGGGTGTTTATTCTTCAGATCATTCCAGATGTATTTGCTGTAAGTAAGTGCTTTTCAAGAAAATGTTTTTGCCTGCTGTGTGGCTTAATGCTTCTTGTTCACACAGCACAAATAAATTGAGGTGGTTTCCTTTCACATTAGCTGTACTGTTCTTGCTGGTGTTATCACACTAATCTTGCATGTAGATTATAGGCTTCTGTAAACCTGATTCCGAAGTGATGAGAGAGTGGAGGTTTTTGCAAAACTCTTAAAAGTTATTTCAGATTTTCTGTTATCTTCTTGCTTTCTGGACAGAGTTGTATACTTTGGTTTCATTCTTGTTAAGTGTTATGCTGGTTCCTGTTAACATGTTTATCTTCGCCACTTACAGGGGTAAATTTGACTGCAGGGTTCAGTTTTCCCTTTTGCTACTGTGAGAAATACCCAGAAAATTAGTTAAATGACACTGAGAAGCTAATATCTACATTTCATACTTACTTTTACTGAAATGAATTACATGGAGGTTATGGCTTCAGAGCAGGAAGCCTAACTGTAGTCAAAAGAAACTGAGATTATGCTAATGAAGTTTTGCTTGATGTCTTCTTCTGCTTTGTATTAAAATGTGTCATAATGAATGCAGTCTATTTCTTCTTCCCTACAGGTAAAACGAGAAAAACCAGAAAATTTACCAGATTTAGAAAACTTGGCGCATGAAAAATTCCTTGAAATGGAGAGCATGAACAGTGACTCAGATTTACAAAGGAATGAAAAATATACGTATTTTAAGGATCAACTTAAGGAGATGAAAAAACAATGTAAGTCTGATTTTTTAAAAATGATTCTTTGAATGCTAAGCAGTCAAATCTGACTAACTGCCCTGAAATATAGAACTGCCCCTTATGGCTCAAACTGATGTGAGTATTCTTTAAAACTTACTTAAATTGATATCTGTGTAGAAAAAAGCCAGTGTAATTACTTTGGTAGTTTTATTTAGACTCCTACAGCTCCTGCTGTGTTTGAATACAAATATCATGAAAACCACATTTTTTTGTAAGGTGGGCTTTTTCATTTGAAGACCTTTCGCATTTATTTTCTTAATTGATAGGATCTCCTAAAAGGATTAGGTAAGCTGTTTTCATTTGTCACTTAAACAAATTGCTCCTGTTTCACAACATAGGATGTGTTGCAACACTAAGAAGACCTTTGCTTTAATCGTAGAACTATATTGTTGGAAAATGCTTACTGTACATGTTCTCAGGTTTACAGCTTCTGTGCACGCACCATACAACACTGCAGATTACTAAAATCTGGTTTTTTAAAATTAATGTAATTTTTTAAGTGTTAAAATTTTAAGTTATTTGTGCTTAAATTACCAGAAAAATTGAAGAATAAACAGTTTGGTTATTTATGCAACACAACAAAATTGTCTACTTTTATTGCCCCACACATATAGCAGTCATTAAGACATCACTCTGATTACTGGTGCTGGGAAAGTTCATGGGCTCTGACACTATTTGTATTGCTCTTCCCCAGTCATGATTATGTTCTGAAATCATATTATTCTGCTTGCTGTCCCTTGACCCCTGTACCTATTCCCTCCCATCCTGCATTTTGATTTCAACATAAACTGGTATCTCAGGAACTTCAGGAGTCATAGATTAATGATTTATACCATTGGAAATTGATATTCTGGGTGCTCTCCTGTAGCTCTCCTTGAATTATGGGTTTTTTGGAGCCCTATCCAAAACCCAAAGAAGCCAGTGGAAAGAATTTTCCCACTGGACGTTGGATTGCTTCCCTATAGAGATTTATAGGAGATGCTTGACAAGGTGAATTTCAGATCTGGTATCTCAAGACTCCCTAGGATTAGAGCTTGAAGGCTTAATATATTTGTTTCCCATCTTTATGCATTTTAGCACTAATCTCTGAGTTTAATAAAGCTCTTGGCACTACTCTAAGAATGAACATACCAAGTTGCAGACCACAAAACAGTGTAATTTTCACTCCCTACATAACCATAAAGTTATTACTGCCCCACCATTATGTTGTAATTTCTAATTTCCAGGTGTTTGTAGCTAAGAAGATAAAAATCTTGATAACTGACTTTGGATTTACTTTCTACCTTGTAATTGCCTGAGGAAGGGGTGTATGCTCTAGTGATACATTCAGTTTAAGCTATGGGATTAAGTTCTAACTGGCCGACCTGTTGAAAAAAAACCCTAATTAAATAAATACAATAGAATATATTCTTTAAAAAATGTGAAGACATCATTCTGCTACTGCTGCCTGAAATCCAGATTTGTCTTATTAAACACTTCACTTGCAATACCAGCTGAGCTGAAGATTAATAAAATCTGTAAAAGATATTACTAGTTTCCATAAGCTGGTGATTTACCTTAAAACATACTATATGTACATGTGGTTTTGGTGGGGTTGTTTTGTAAGAAGAAATTAAGGCCATCCTGTTAAATCTTCAGGAATCGTGCTTAAGCCAAGTTATCTGTGTATTCTTTACCTTCTCCTGTATGAGTTGTGATTTCAAAAGCATGGGTTCTACAATTCTGGCCTCATCTTAACAGCACATAATAATGTGTCTGCAGATTTTGGGACACACTTGAAAACTGCTGGATGTGAGTTACTTGTATCGATAACTTCATCAACAACTACTGGTTAATATTTTGTTTTCAACTATTAGCCTTGCCAGGTGCAACTTAGTTCACAATTCCTGGCTTTTTTCAAGAACACATACACCGTTGAGGTTCAGTTTTTACCTTTTTTCTGGAATTTGGTTTTATTGCTCAGTTAGATAAAACATAAAAACTTCTGCCAGGTTTTCTCAGAGGGGCTTTCCTGTTTTGTTTTGGTTTTTATTTTTTCTTTGTTTGTTTGGGTTTTTTTTTTTGTTCCAATCTTTTATATCTCAAAGGAGCAGATAAGGTAGATACTAAAATGATTTGGTTCTAGGATGAGTTACCATTAATGATTATGTATCTTTTATGCAAAGTTTGAGATTTGTATTCTAGAACAGCTGAACAATGAAATATTATATTCTCGCATTGTCTTGCTACTGAGAAATTAACTGAGATTTGAAGGAGAAAAACTTTCTCAACACAGTTTTTAGGTATGGTGCAAAGTGTGAAGCAGTTAAATACAACCTTATTTTAACAGAAAATTAAGCTAATATGTTTTCTCTTTTGATATTTGCTGCCACCATGATGAAAGGAAGCTGCATGGTTGTTCCCTGTCCCCTGACAGGTGACAGGCAGTGCCATAGGTAGCTCTAATACTCAGGGAGGTGCTGTATCACCTTCAGCTTGTCTTCCCTTGGCAGTTCTGTGGGAAGGAGACCTTCTTAGCTTTGAACTTCAGCATCAGCCAAGGTGCAGAAATGAAATTGGGCAAGTACATCTCTGTGGCAGTAAGGATGAGATCATGCCTCAGAGCAGTTTCTGTTCTGCTCATCGTTCAGACAGTTTTCAGACATTTTCTCTAAATCTGTGAGCCTTTATTATGCAGCTACTTTAGCTGGAGTTTGTGAAGTGATGAAAAATCTTCACCTCTGATGTGTCAAAACACTGTCAGACAGGTTTTATGTGAACAGCAAGTGATTTTTCTGAAGTCTGTTTGCAGAACTTAGTTTCCTAAATTCCCACTTCTTATTTTTATTGGAAAACAGTTTCATTTTTGTACTCAAACCTTCTTAGACTGTAAGCAGTAGGAAAGAGTATTGGTTGATTTTTTCCTTTTTTTAACCATTTATTGTACTCCCAAGTGCCTACATTATTTTTTCCAAATAACTGAGTACTTGGAGGAGTATTCACTAATTTGGTAATACCAAAAAGTTCAAAATGATTGCATGTGTGGTAAGGAAATTTTTTGTGTCCTTACCACTACATGACTGATGCTGTCCTTAGACACAAGGGTCCTAAATCTGCAAAGTGCTTAGTGATCTCCTTTTGATTAAGTGAAATGCTTAAGCAAGTTGCATAAATTAAATTTTATGAGTAGATCCTTTGAAATGTGTGAGATTGCTGGCATGTTTCACTTCCTTATTGGAGCATGACCACAGTACAGAGCCTTGAAGGAGTGAGTCCATAGGAGCTAAACCATGCAGGAATTGTAACTTTGCATTTTGTGTCTTCTGTAAGTTTAAAATCCCACCTTCTGTTTGAAGTTGTATTACTGAGTCTTTTTATTTCATGCCAGAATATATATATACACATATATTTAAACACATACATGTACACATATCAAAGGCATCTATCTTCTGGCAGAAAGTATGAGAAATTTTGTCTTCACAGAATGAAACTAAGATCTGTCTTTATTCTCCATGTATCAGTTTAAATGTATGATACTCCGTATGGAGAGCTAATCAGAAGGTATAATCTCTTCTCCTGTGACCCTAGCTGCCACTACTGTATTTGCTGAAGGTTATTTAGTGTCACATTTGGTGCACAAAGGATGACAGATTTCATAGCCCTTTTGTAGCAGCTGATAATGTGCACTTTGGAATCCTTGATAACTGCAGCTTCTGCAAACACACAACAGATGCATGCTTCAGTAGTGATTTTGTGGAAAATGATAAGACTTGAGTGAATGACAATATTGCTGGTTATGCCAAACAGTTTAAGGACTGGATTTGGCAAATGTAGGAAAGTTGTTTTTTTTTTAATGGGGGGCAAATAATTTTGAGACTCAATAATAGTTTAGGCAAGTTTTTGTCACAGGAAACCAGTCACTGTAATGTAGTTTGGAAAGTAGGTACAATGCAATTGTAAGGATCTTTCTTTCATTCTCCGCTGAAGAAAAAAAAGTCTCTGAGTCTTTAAAAGTAAAAAGTATGTATCATTTTGCTAGTATGGATTTATAGTCATTATCAATAAGCAAATATTTTGAAAGGAGAAGATTTTAAATTTAATGTTCAAGTAGATGCCATATGCCTTGTTGATACGTGTATTTTAAGTTATGCATATGCTGAGAAATAATGGTGTGAAAAAATGTTTTTTTAGATACAGTTTGGGATAGAAAAAATGTCACTATGAAATAAATTATCTTTAAATTTTAAAAACAGTCTATCACAGATTCCAGGAAAGACTAAGGTCTTTGATTTGCTTTTAGTAGGATAAGAAAACAAGCTGCAGCAAGACACTGTGTATTATATTGCTTGATGAGTTTTGTCCAGTTAATCCTCACAACATCACATTGAGGTAGGCAAGTTAATTTTATTTCTTACCACACAGCAGTGATGAAATTTGAGGAAATAGTTGAAGTTACTTCTATGGACTCACATAACTGATTTGCAGATCTGGGTTTCTCTTCAGTTGTAGTTTTACTTCTTAGTTGGCCTATTTTTGTCCCTATACTTAGCTCTGATGGCAGATAATCAGCTGAAAAGTAATGTTACTGTATTTTTCCTTATATTTTCAATGTAAAAAAATTTTTTAAATCCACTTACTGACTAATTATGAGAAAACAACTTCAGCACAAGAGTTGAAAATTCCAGCTGAAAGTGGGATTGGTGTTATGACAGTTCAGTGATATGTGTGGGATATGCACTTTTCATTTACGTAAAATTCCTTACAGACAGCCCTTTGACTAGTAAAGAAATGAAAGAGGATCCAGCACTTGAGAAGGTCATTTGAAGTTTAGGAGTCTTTGGTTTAGGTCTTTGCTTTGTTACCTTCTTGTTGTCTTCGATTGAGTCATTTAGTTTCAGAATAGAGCACTAGGAGTTGGGTCCCTAAAAACTCTGTGGGTCTGGACCTTACACCCATGTCTGGAATTCAGCTCTGGGTGTATTGTCTTTGTGGACTGTGCAAGAAGAGACCTGGACTGGCTCATATCTGTGCTTCTCTGGGCTGATAGCCTTTGGAGCAAAGCAGCCATGTCCAATTGAATGCAAAACATTCAATTGCCCCACTTCTCTAGTGGCACTAAAGCATCATTATTATGTTTTTGTGATTTTTTGAGTTCAAAGAACTGTAGATAATAACCTAAGTGTGTTTTAGTGTGCCAGAGTAATGTTTTCATGGCATGATGCTGAGGGGGAAAACTGCAGCCCCAGAGGAGTAAAATGAGTATGTCAAGAGGCATTTGTGTGAGTGAGAGCTGACTTCTGGGTAGGGCATAAGGACTGTCCTGAGAAGAGAAACTTGGCATGGCTTTTCCTTTTGGGACTGTGCTGTCTGGGTGTTTCCTGGAAAGAACTAGTTGATTTGCTCACGAGTGAGCTAGCCCACTTGTAGTTTTGAAGGATTAAGAGATGAGGGCCTGATAATGGAATTAGTTTTAACTCATTTCACAGTTTCTGGAAAGATCAGCTAGAGAAATGAACTAGATAAATGGGATGCTCACATAGTATAGCAATGGGAGCTGTAATGGTACCCAAGAACAATATCCAGAGTGCAAAATTACCATCACAGCTACTGTCCTTGCTAGTTTGTGAGGACCAAAATGAATGCAACCATCAGAAGTTTCCTTCTGCAATCTGGAATGACTTTTCCAGGGTAAAAATTAGTGCTTTTTTTTTTTTGCTGAAAATGTAGAAGCTTGCATTAACAATAACTGTGTTAGTGGATGAACGAAGAATATCAACTGCCAATAGACCTTATGAGGGTTTCTTTGATGAAATGATTGCCTTTCTAATGCAATTGATCGAAATAAGAAGTTTCTTGCTTTGGCATTTAGAGCTCTGACATGTTAATTCAGAGTTAAAATGAAAGAGGAATCAACCCACCCCCTCCAACAACTCTTCTCCATTATGAGTAACCTGGAGTATAAGAGACCAGAGTTTCAGCCTTGGTGATTTAAAATCAGAACTTGACTGACTCTGGGCCTACTGAGTGATTGACCTGTAACTCTGGAATCAGTCTCCCTCTCTCTCTGTCCACAGTGTATTTAACTATATATCAAAAGGGCAACAACTGCAGAAGGAAATAGGGAGAGTCACTGACTTTTTAGCCCTATAGTAAAGCACTCAGCTCAGGGAGGACATATCTAAATCAGAAAGAGCATCCAATGTAGGTCTCTCCTTTTATAAATATCTGCCCTTCTAATCAGCAGATGCTTGAGGATAAGATCTTCTTATCTCTTTCTATGTCTGTCATCTAATCTATACATATATGTTTTAAAGATCTACATTTTATTCCATTGCAAAAGTCTTTTCAGGATGTAATTCTTGGTTTTATATCAGCCTGGCTTTCAGGTCAGCACTGAGTCTATAAAATTTAGAAAGGAAATAGAGTGTTACATGTAAATAATTTTTTATTATTATTATACACTTAGGGATAATACTTAGGTTAATTTATTGTTACTGCTATGGAATAATTCTCTCTTAACTGAACACATTGATGGCTACCAGCATGGCATTTTTACTGTTCATATAAATATATAGGTCAGGAAGGGAGCTTCTGATGCTGCTTCTATTCCCTTGATGTTGCATTTAATCACAATATCTAACAAAATGCCATCTTGAAATATATTAATTTTTTCTTTGTTGTTTCTCTTGGAAGGATGATGAAAAACCTTAGAACTTTGCTCAGATGGTGAGAAATTTCATGCAAAATAAATCTGTGACCAAGTTTTTGCTCATTGTTCCTGTACCAGCACTGTACCCTGGCTTATAGAGATGCTCTCCCTTAATGGAGTTTAGTTTGATTTAGTCAGTTCCTGTATTTCTTGACTCTATGGTAGTCCAGTTATGCAACATGGAAACTTATAAAATCTCATGTCTTGTGACCATGCTTGAACTCATTAGAAATGTTTTATAAATTTCAAATGAGTGAGAAGCATAGGGATAGGTACTAAACCTTGATTGTATTTAAAATTCAGAAATGTTAAAGAGACGTATTATACCCTATGGGAAATTTGCTTTCTGGTAATAAATCACCAGTGATTTCACTTAGAGTTTTCATTCACTTCTTTCCTGGTGTAGTAATACATACTATTTTGCAAATCTGAGCAGTGAAAATACAAGGACTGCCTCGGAGCAGCTAAGTACAATTTTACTTGCCATTATATCTGTTGCCCACTCTTCAGAAAGACTTAAAAGTCAGATGATACAGGTATTCCAATCTTTTGCCATGAGCTTACAGTATAAATTTTAAGTGTGATCACAAGAAAACAGGTGAAGAACAGTCCAAGGAGAAAAAAATCAAAGAAAGAGGAAAGGGAAAACATCTCAGTGTTAAATTTTTTTAATGAGATGCTCTCATTTTGAAGTTAGTATATTGAGGAGGAAGGAGAAAAAGAAAGCTTAGTGGAGCTTTAAAATTAGAGAACTTTGTTTCATTTACTCTTTTTTTTTTGTTACTTGAATATTTATCTGGAGAGACAGTAGGTTTTTTTCACTCTTTCTATATGTTAATTTCAGTCATTTATATGGTGGGACTTTGTGCCGTCAGTATGCACGAGGATCAGTGGAAATACTAATTCAAGTAGAACTCTCCTACTCCACGTAATGCATTTGTATTGACTGCTGGGACAAAACACATTTGTGGAGAAATAGGCAAGTAGTTCTGAGATAATGCTGACTAAATAATAATCTAGCAGTGCATATCATACTGCATGGTAACTTCAGAATACTCTAGTTCAGAGAAAGTAAAACTCTTGGTATTTTTATGGGTCCTGAAACTACTTGCCATGTGGCTCTTTGGTGTGCCCTTCAGAAGTGTGGCAGGTTGTGTAGACCTTGCTTTGGTAAGGGCCAGTGTAGGTCTGAAATCAGTGGAATTTTGCTTTCCCTGATCTATACTTGCAACATATAATAACATACAAAATAGTAGTATACAGCAAGATTAATAAACATATCAGATGTTTATGTGCATTGGCTGCTTACCGTAATTTTTGATATCCATATTATTTCATTTCCCTCTTAAACTCATAGTAGAGCATGGTTTCTTTCCAACTTGAATTTTATGCCATTAATATACTGGAGATCATCTTCACACTCCCCCGAATCTGTTAGATGTTGAGCCGAAATGGAGGAATACAGCTAGAGAAGCACTAAAGGACTGCAACACCCATCTTTTAGGTCTGTGGACCTCAGACTGGATGCCAGAGCCTAGTTACGTGTCTTGGCTCCCAGGAGGAGAGGTATGGCACACCTGCTTGAACAGCTTTGTTCAGTGACAAATCTGTTCCGTCAGCACAGAGTGCTTTACATCTGTATGTCAATCACAGTGTTGCATAAGTTGACTAAAAATGTGCCAACTTTAAAGTAACACAAAGGTAATGAATCTCTTTTACTGTGAGACTGAGCACCTGTGCTTGTATTATGTAGCTGCAGAGGAAATGGACCATGGCTCTAATCTGTAGATTTAGGAATTTCAGGCTCTCAAATGATTACTGAAGTTATCGGGGAGCTGAAGTGCTAATTCTATATGCTGTTTCTCAGGGGTAACCTAAGAGATGTTGCTTTCAATCTCCATTAGCACAAAGTCAAAGAAATCAAACATCTTTGTTGGCATTAACACTTAAACAGGCTTGGAGCATTCAGATGTTTTGTCACAACTGAGGAGTGGTTTAAGTTGTCACCTTTCAGCAGTTAGGTTTCTCTGATTGCAGACATAGCATCTGACTTTACAAGTGTGGATAGGTTTATCATGTCTTATCATCTCAAATGTGGATGTAGATTTGTGTTACCAGACTTGCAGTAAATGATTTTAGGATTAAAGACAAGTTGCTTAACAGGTATTCCAACAGGCACTAAAAATACCTGTTGAGGGAGAGAAGCAGTTAATGGAGTTAGGGTGAGAGTGCTTATGTTTTATACCATAGCCTTGTGACTACAGCAGTTTCCCAGGAAGCAATGCCAATAAATTCACAAATAAGTACCTAGAAAAAGCCCTTATGAGGAAGATGACGTGTTTGACTCCTCTCTGGATCCTCCCCTGACTGGATTACTGGAGACTGGACAATACCAGGAAAACATTGCTGTTGGCTTTCCCTGCCTCATGCCCTCTGTAGCAATTTTCATTACTCATCATCAGAGTTAGGCTGCTGGATGGGATGGAGTTTACATCTGACATCACATAATTGCTCATAGGCTTTTCAGCAACCCCTTGGCTGCAGGCAGGTGTGCAGAGGGCACTCAGCAGTCCTTCAGTTGTAGCAAAATGCCACCATGTGCAGTAGAAAGTGGAAGGGGGCTGGGAAGGACTGGAAGAGTGCATGACTGTGTACTCCAGTAGTTAACTTGCAGCAAGAAATGGAAAGAAATCTGGGTTCTGTATATCTCCATCATCACCTTCTCTTCTTCTACCTGAATGGAGCTATGCCTCCTTTCAAGAGCCAGAGGTTGCAGGACAAACAGTGTATTCTTAGATCTTCAGGCTGGGGCAGCTTTGGACAAGTACAGAACTCAGATCTTCAGATCCCTGGAGAACCTGGTAGAGACTTACTGGAGATAGATACCTTCAGGGTTAAGAGGCCATGGAACAGAATTTTTCATCATTTTGGACTTCAGTAGTTTGCTTCAGTTCTTTGGATCTGACCCACCCTCTCTCGCTTCCTATTTGAAAGTTGAAGGATCAGTCTGAGACTTAGTGAAATCAAAAGAAGTTTTTGCAGGAAGGTTGTTCATCAGGATCTATCTAAGCTCCCAGTATAAACTAAGTGGCTAGTTTATAGTCAGATAGGAAAACATGCAGAAAAACAATCCTTTCTTATCATAGGATGGAAGACTTTGTGCAGAAAAGCTAACGAGTTTCCTTCGAGGGAAAAAATGTAAAAGCTTTCTGATTGCTTTATCAGCTTCTACAATAAAAATAGTAATTACTGCTATTTAAGACTAATGAATAAATCACTGTATTAAAATGGGAACAAAAAAGTTTAATTAGCAATCATATGTAGTCATTTGGCAGCTCTGTTATTAGTGTGGGCAAAGTAAGCTATTCACCTAAACTTTGCTGCAGCATCCATTGCTTTGGGTTTTTTGTGGGTCTTTTTTTTTCCTACAATGCAGATTGAATTCTTCTTTTCTGATCTCCAGAAGAGTTTTATTTTGATGTCTACATCTGTTTTGTATATGCCTACATGAGTTGGGCTCATATTCCAGAATTCCACAAATACCTGCTCACCTAAGAAGACACGGCTGTGTAGATTGCTGCACTGAAATCATGCCTGCCTATGGGTTTTGTCACATCACAGCTATGTCATGAAAAGATATTTTCCAGCTCTGTCATACTCTCATCACCACTTCTGTCATTTTACCCAACTGTTCCCCAGCCTCAGTCAGCATCCTTCCTCCTTTTTCTGGAGCTGCTTTCCCTTTTCAGGTGATGCCACAACCTCCTTCCTCCCTTCAGTCCTCCTCTTTGACTTTAGGTTTGCCAGCTCCTCCTTAGAATTGTCACAGAACATTTTACCCTTGATGAATGTACTTAGATTCACTAGTGAAGCCTTCCTGCCAGTCTTGTTTTGTCCTGAAAAAAGTACTTTCATTATCATGCTTCCAGCTCAGCAGTGTATGCAGCACAAGCTGTAATTTAGAGGAAAGTAGTGGCTATTGACCACTAACATAACAGTGGTGTGCTAGCTATGGCTTTACATTTTTGTTAGAGTTGGAAAAACTAGTATCTGAGTGAGTCATGAAACCCAGTGTAGCAAAATTCAGTTGTAAATGAAAGGGGAACATTTCCATATTCTTAATTTGGCTTAATTCCTGTGCCTAATGGCTGTGTATATACCATAAACATTGGGAAGGAGCAACCATGGAAACACTTGTTTTCTTGCATTGCTAAATTTACTCAGGGTTGAATATTAACACAGCGCCTGGCATTACTTTAAAAGCAAAAATAGCTAAAGCGTGACTCACTATGAGTCATTTACTGCTAGTCCTGCTATACTGCCTAGAGCTTGACATTGAACAAGTTGGCAGCCTGCATTGCTGCATTTTTTTCTAGGAACTTTGAACACATTTCATTCTTGTGAATTATCTTGTGCAACAATATTGAACACTGCAATGTGTTTATTTTTCTTCCAAAGTTGAATTAATCAGAAAACGGTGAAACAAAGAGTATTTTTCTTGGAGATTCTAGATTCTGAGAATTATTTTTTTAGCTGCAATAATGAAATCATTGCATGGATGTTAAAAGTTAATTACATTTTATTCAGATTATGTAAGATATATTTTATATATATTAAAATACCTTTATTGTTATTATTGATTTGTATTGTCAGCAAAGGTATATGTAGACTCAGAAAGCCAAGCCTGTAGGCTGAGAATGTTTTCTCTTGAGTTGGCAAGGATTTTGTGATGGGAGGGCAGACAGCTCTGAAGGGGCAGACAAAATGAGGCAACTGCGTTCCTATTGGCCTCTGTATGTAAAAGGCACACCCTAAATATGGTGCTGGGTGTCTGGCAGAGAGTAGCCTATTGGCTGACTGTGGGAATGCCTAAAAAGATCAGCTGATTTCAGTCAGATGGGAAGGGGTAATGAGAGAGGGCTGAAACCAAAAGCAACTTGCTGAGACAGCCATGTGATGAGATCCTGAAATGGAAGAGCCCAATATCACTCTTCACTATGCTAAAATTTTGGTTCCACCTAAATGTTATTTTTAACTAAAAGCCACTTCTTAGAACAATAGATAAGGAAATTCTTTAATATTTTTCATTTTTTTTTCTACTTAAAAATATTGCTGTGATAATTGAAGAAAAATCTTATGTTACCAGCATGCAACCTTCTGCATGTGTTCACAGGAGGTACCAAAAATCAAACTAAAATACTAATAATGTAAGTCCAAAACAGCTACAAATGTAAAATTGCACACCCCTTGGTATGGAGAAAAAGCTTCCTATGTATCTCTTCCTTTAACTACAGATTATGTAAATAGAGACTGTAAGTTATATTCATCTGTATATTTAATAATATGTGCTGTGCAGGATCTTTGTAAGCTAAAGCATTTGCTGTGTCTAATCTCTTAGAACATCGACTTCAAAAATTTCTCTTGAAGTGGTTTCCCTATTAAAAAAATCTCATTATGATGACTCAAGAGAGAAATAAGAATGATTAATTAAGCTTAACAGTGACATCCTAAGCATTGTCCTGATATGCACTCTTCTGTCTCATTTCAACATGAATTTGTGATCACTGCACTGAATACTTCTCTTTAAAATTTAAAATTGTTCAGTAAATATAACTAAGTTTAAAGTATTTTTTCTTTGTTTTCCTGACTAGCAATCATACTAAATATATTATTTTCCTAAACCTAGAATAAAAAAAAGATTGTGTTATATCAAACAGTATAAAGTGGGATTATTTGGTTTTTTTTCTGTGTTAACTTTTTGACAGGGACCCCCAGATCCCTGTTATTAAAATGGTTTCAGTAATTACTCATGGTATATGCTCTTTAGCAATCTCTTCATAGCTACTGAATAGGCTGTGCCTCAGCCCCACCTCCAGGCATGTTAGGCAGAATATAGACATGAGAATTTATGATAGGAATAAGACTGTGCCTTTTAAAAGACAGCTCTGTGTAGGAGGTTTTTCTGCTCAGAGGATCATCAGAAAGATTGGAGCTGCCTAAGGCATGATATCTCTTGGGCATCTCTGTACATGTCGTGTAAGTAATGTCTCTATTAAGCTGTAGCAAATTACTCCCCTCCCGTATGCTGTGTTTCCATGTACATGTTCACACATTGACAGAGTAAGGGCAAGGCAGTGGAGTCTCTAGGGCAGATCAGAAGACCATGTGCTGACTTCTAGATTGACACATGGAAGCATAGTCTAGAACTTAATGAGAACTTTATTGCAAAGTATTAACTTTTTTTTCCCATAAATACATATGAAGTTGAAGTGAAACCTACATCCTGTTACGTGTGCGTCTTAAAATGACAGGTGAAAACTCTCAGTTCTCAAATCACTTGCTGTTCCAGTTATGAATCCAAGATGATTTTCTTTAATGTTTTCACATGATAGAGCAAACAGAACACATTATAGAAAGCTGTAAATCATGCAGAGTGCTGAGAGAATTCATACCCACTTAACCACTGCAGGCTGTGAGGATGAAAATCTTGCTGCATTCTTTCCCTGAGTCTTGAAGTGTGCTTGAGGTGCAGTATAGGCACCATGGTGTCTGTGAGCTGTCAACAGAAAAGTGACAGGAATTTTGGACTAACAAATTAGGTTCTGTGGATATATCCAGGTCCTGCACTGCTTTCAACAGCAGAGTAGAGGCTTTTTTCCCCCACCCTTCAAATTGATTTTATCAGGTATATCTAACCCGTGGAACTCTTTCATATGTAATGAATGGATAGGATGCTTAGGGTGTAATTCGTTATTCCCATGGAGTTGTGAATAATATAGTTATTACTAAACAAATTTGCCATTAAATTACTTTCACAGCATGAGCTACAGATGGCCAGAAAAAGCTGCTCTTTGTCTGTTGCACTATTTTTATGTGACTGTGCCCTATTAGAACCAACCTTTCTGACTAAGGTTGTCCTGTGAGCCTTTAATCTTAAAAATAGCTCTTTTTTGCTACAGTTTGTCTGAGGTTGATTCACAGGCATAGTCATACAAGATCCAGTGGCATCACTGAACTGTTAATCACTGTCACCTTTTGTAAAGAGTCTGAATGTTAAAATGCTCATTTCTAAACAGCTGCCAAGTTTCCTTTTTCAAAAGCCATTAGTCTAGCAGATTTCATTGCCTCTGTTTTTTGTTTCTTACACACTTAAAAATCTATGGCAAGCCTTTTATACTTCTGGTAGCAGGTGTATTTGTGATGTGTTAGTGGACAAATTTGCCCTGAGATTTACTTCAGATCAGAAATGACAAACAGATATTTGCAAAGGAAGAGGTCTTCCAGTTCATGAGAGTCCTTAGTCTTGGGGCAGTCAAGTCACCAAAGACAAAGGCTTTTCATTAAACAAGTCAAAAACTCCTCCTTTAAGGCATAACTAGCTTGTGAATTTCAGATCAACTGTGCTATTTGAAGAAATTAAGATACTGAAGGTTACTCTGCTGCATCAACACTGCATATTGCAAAGCTAATTTCCTAAATCCACATTTAGGAATCTAAGTCTGGAGCCATATTTTTAGTTAATATATAAACTTGGAGTATCTCTTTAGCTCCCTCATTGAGAAGTTTGATTAACATCTTTATTATGTTGTCCTTTGTAGGATGGGGAAAGTCTGCACCTCAGGATGAGTGTCTGCAGACATGTGCAGACATATTGAGTTCCTCTGCCTGCCTTGTCTCTACATCTTGTCAGGCCAGTGCCATGCAAATGTGGCTATACAAATTCTGAATCAGCACTAGTCTCCATCAGTTCAACGAAGGGAATGGGCAGAGGAGCTCTGTTTACACCCACCTGTGTAGATGTGCCCTGAGACTCGCCAGAATTCCAGAGAACTGAGATTGTAATGAGAACAATGTGCTCATACTTCTGCATATATAGATGTCTCAGCGTGTGGGTTAATTTGCTTTTGCTGCATGTTCCTCCTGAGCAGAAATGAAGCCTCTGCTTGAGACATCAGTATGATTAATATTCCACTGAATATCCAGCTCAGCATCATTATTGTATTTTTTTAGGTGGGTAAAAATAGGTAGCAAGAACAGAGAAGCTTTTAATAGGCTGTGAGCCTGTTGACATACCCCCTCTTTAAAGAGAAACAAAAAAAGAGAAAACATTCTATAGGTAGGATGGATGAAACTTATTCTAAAATTTCTTAAATAGAGGTGTTTAGTGAAAAAGATCATGTTTGCAGTTTGGGTATTGTTTTAGACCTTAGTAAAATGCTACAGAATGTGAATCAGTTGATGGTTATCTGTGATGAGCAGGTAAACAAAAGATGTATTTCCCAATGGGGTTTTCATATGATGGTGACAAACTACATTGCACAACAATGGTCACATTCCAAAGCTGCAACCAGGTTCTGGAGGGCTTAATTTCACAACTGCTTACTGTGTCCTATTGCATTACAGTGACCTTTCAATAAAAAGGGAGATTGCTAGCTTGTTTTTTTTTTTTTTAGTGTTTTTTTTTTTTTTTAAACTTAAAAACTCAGTGACTATATTGTACACTAGCCTATTTTTACATATCAAATTTGTCCTTGACATTTTTAAACTATGTCGTCTAGAAAAACATTCAGAAGCTTTTGTGTTTTCTACCTTTTTATTAGTCTCTAATGCAGATCTTCTTAAGGTTTGCATTTATGTTGGCAATACAGCTAATTGTAAAAAATTAATTCTGATACTGAGTATCAGAAGTATTAAAAGTATGTTTTCTTGTAGCAACTTATATATCATCCATCTGACATAGCAACACAAAATTATTTGTTATTTAGTTTATAAGGGGTTCAATTTTTTTGAGGTGAACTCATGAAACCTCATGTCTAAAAATTGTATAGTTGCAAGAATAGCCACAAAACAAAAATAAAATCATGTTAACATGATATGATGATATGATATGATATGATTGATATGATATGATATGACATGACATGATATGATTGATATGATATGAGAAGGATATAAACATCTAAACAGTATTTAGTTCTTGGCTGTTAGAATTTTTTTAAGGTTTATGACATTCCCTAAATAGTGACTCTGCTACAAGTACACTTGTACCTCATATTGTGAAACAGTCATGTAATCTTCAAAATTACTTCAGTAAAAAATTACTCTGAAGCTGATAAATGAAGACAGTATTCTACAGCCTGAAGAGAGCAGGCTGACAAGGCCAGACCTGCAGTGAAAAATATTTTACCATTGGTCCTGGGAAGGCAAGGAAGAGAGAAACCCAACAGACACTGGCCATAAGAGGAAAGAGCAGATGGTTGGATGGTTACTTACAACAGCTGGGTCTTAGATAATCTGTGTCTGTGATGTGAGAACATCACATTTAGACTGAGTAGGCATCAATTTAATAGGTTATAGATTCTCAAGTTTGAGTAAATGGCTGTTCAAGATAACAAAGGAACTATTAAGCCCATTCTCAGCTACAGACTTGCCCATTTTCCACCTTATATATGTTGGGTGTGCTCAGGTGCACACTTAGGTCTCACTCTGGGAGGATGCTCTCAATGAGGAAAGCTTGAGGCTGCTATCCTGACCCCAAGCTGTCAATCATGTGGTCTGATCTAAATAGTTGTAAGGAAGATTTGAGCATCTAACAACCACAACTCACCAGCAGATCACATAACCTTGGCTATTTGTAATCATGATTTGGATGCTTTGAGCCTGAGCCACAGCAGTGCTGGCAGCTGGCAGTGTGATACCAGATGTGACACCTAGAATATTTTGTTTTGAGTAGCTGTTCACTTTACAGTGTAGACAGAGCCCAAGATTACGCCTAAATTCAGTGAGAATAAAATGAATATACCTTCAAATTGGTTTGTATCATTAATATCAATAGATGTCTTCAGAAGAGTCCATGCCTCTGCTGAGATTCCTAGCAGAGAGGAAAAGTCACTTCCATAGTGAGAATCTCGCCCCCCCACCCCCCTGTTTCCACACCAAAAGGAGGCTTTCCATGGTGCCAGAGAGTCTGAAAGCAGTGTAAGCAATTAGCAAGAAGAGCTTGAAAATTCCATTGCAAGAAGCAGGACTGCTCAGGAGTGGAGACACTTGGGATTTTTCAGCCTGATTAGCTGCAGTGACAACGAGGTGATGTGTGCTAATTACAGCTCCTTAACCTCCTTAGATGCAGTTGCATAAAAGCCCAGAACACCTTCATGTTGAATGTTGCAGCATTCCCTGGCTCCTCTGCCTTGGTAGTCTCAGATCATCTGTACAAACCATTGACCTGCCTGGATGAGACATAGACAGGTGTGTCTCTGAGCCAACCTGCCAGTGGTTGTGGTGCAGAAATGGGAAAGTTTCTCATTAGGATGTGTAGCTGAGTAATAGAACCTCTGATATTATCTCTCTGGGTCAGTCAGCCTTTGAGAGTGGATCATGAAAGCTGTGGTCAGTGTTCAGGCAGTGCCTTGTAGTGCAGGTCTGACCCAAGTATGAGGAGTAGAAAAAAGATTTTTGTGTAAAATGACATTTCAGTTTTACCAGATGTATCTTCTGTTCTGGTGTGGTTTTTGTGCTGTCTTCATTATAACAAGAAGTAACAGCATTATAACAGGCAACATAATGAATTCTGATCATTCAGTGCTCCTTGGAGAGGGAAGATCAGCATGATATTTAAATTAATGCTTTGTAAATACGAAAGTCTCATTATAGATAATGACTGTCACATTTTTCCAGGAATTATAATGAAAGGATGTTGTCAGCTATTTTTCAATACCTTTTTTTCCAGGTGGTTTATGGAACAGATTGTTTAAGGTTTAAAATAGAAAAGCAGTCATTAGGCAAACAATTGTTTTAAGATTCTGTCTTTAAAATAAACAACCAAAGTCTTGAACAAAAGAGCTAACTTGAAATAATGTTTTCTGTCCTGCTCTTTTTCTAGAAATCTCTCTTTAAATTGATGATACTGCTGTAATCCAAAAACATAACACCCTTCTAAAAATTAATTAATAAACAATAATTAAATAATAAGGGATGTTTCATGTACGGAACACTAGAATTTAATTTGGAAAACCTTGCATATTGCAGGGACTAAAGCTTATGAGACATTACAGGAAATATGTGCCACAGCAAGCATTTCACACCATCATAACGTATGCCAAGATTTTATGCTGGTCGACACTGAAGTAAATGTCATCCCTACTCTACAGTGATCTTCCAAAAGTTCCATATATGTTTGGCTTAATATTTGGTTTCAACATTATTACAGGTGAAAACTAATATTTAAGTTAAACCTGGTGACTTAAACATGGCAAAGAAATGTTAACACTTTTTTTTTTGAGAAATTGCATCTTCCATCTTGTTAGACCTTGTGTGTGTACGTTCTTTTGTAACCATTGACAATGTCATTTCCCCAGATCCTATTGTTACTCTTGACATTGACAGACTTCTTTTACTTCTTTCAGTTCAGTTACCTTTTTTTCAAAAGTAGAACTGGAAGCTATTTGATTGTTCTTCCTCCAAAATCTAGCAAAGTACAGTATTCTGCTGAGGTTTGAGAGTAAATATAGAAATGTCTTTCTTTTCTTGGATGAGATACATGAATTTTACATTCAGAAATAAGTATTTTAAGCGCACGTCAAAGGAAACACCAATGTATTTGAAAAGCTGTTAGAAGTGTTAGGAGTTACATGCATTGAGTGTACTATCAAGTAATTCAAAGTCTGTCCAGAAACACTGAAGATTGCAAAATACATGAGCTAAGCATGAACCCACCATCTACTCCAGGACTTGACCCAGCACCATTATTCTTTAAACTTGCATTTATGGTCTTCTATAGTTACCAGTAGGACCAGTCTAAGCAGGAATTTTTCCCTCTTTCCTGAAGTTTTTCAAATACCGTGTGTATGTTATGTGCTGTAGCTGTGTCTGCCACCTACTCCTGCTGAGTGTTGTGCCAATCCCCCAAACCTGGGGATTCACTTCCTTCCAGTGCCCATATCTCACTTCCCTGCTTTACAACCCTGTGGTCTTTCTTCTTCTGGTCACTGGCTGATAAATGTGTTCTGAAGTTTTGCTCTCACAGTGGTAGTGCCTTCTACCTAGATCCCAGCTTGACATCTTCATAGAAGGTCCTTTCCATGAGAACCAGCCTGGCACCAGAGCCCTCTCTGTACATTCAGTCTTGTTTGACCTTGCTGAGGACCTGGATATCCAGTGCCCCTGTGGTGTGTCTCCAGGTACTGGGAGGGTCATGCTCAGCCTGGAGTTACACTGAGAAATCCCTGATGACAAATCCTGTAACTATACTGCTAAATCCTGCCTGCTGTTGAAGTAGGAACAACAGAAATTGTGCTCCAGGTGATTTCTGCTAATTCTGCTGATAATCCAGCAAGAGCAAGGCTCTTTCTTCTGTATGAAGCCTACAGTAAAAGCTGTTTGATGTGCAGTCTAGTTCGCGTAATAGTAAATAAATCTAACTAGTGTGATAGTGTACTGTGACTGTATGTGTTTAGGAAAAAAACCCTATAATTTTTAGGATCCAAATACCTGCTTTAAAAGTTAGGAAAGTAAAACACAAAAAAATCCTTTGCTGCTTTTTTATTAATATTGTGTTCTTGGTTTACTTTGGTGAACTAATTTTAAAGGAAATAGATTTTGTATTAATCTTCTTGCTCACAAAAACCTTGTGATTTTTTTTAACTTGTTTTGATTAATCTGTATTCTGATGGGTGTTAGCATGACAAGGCTGCCCAGCACAGGGCGCATGTACTAGCACAGTTCCTTTTGTTTCTCAAGGCCTTAGACATGCTTAGTTTCCCTTAATTTTAATTTCCCTAATTTCCATTATTTTCAATTGTTGTCTTTATTTTTCTGCTTTCAGTTTTACTCAGCTATTTTTCATCCTTGATCAGTATTTTTGTTTTGGGATGCTACAAATGCAGGCACACAGCTGTGACAGCTATGAATTTCCTCCAGATTTTGTCTTAAGTACAGCAAATCTGCAGCTGTCAGTACCTATTGTAAAGCTGTGGTTATCTGCAGGGTAATGATTTCAGTCATATTTTGCAGTCACTTGGGGTATCCACCCATAATGTGAACAAGTAGTGTGACTTTCTTTTTAAGAGCTGGCTTATCCATACAGAATTTTGCAATACTGAGGCCACAAGTTCAGTGAGCTGTTTTTCCTGTCCTAGCAGAAACTGAAAATTACTTACATTTCCAGAAAGAATGGAGCATGTAATTGTGCAAAACACTGTATTTACAGAAAATTTACAGAACATGGAAAGTACTATTTTTGCATTTTATATTCAGTAGATATGTTGCAATGCTATAACTGTTTCTGCTAAACTTGAATTCCATGGCTATTTACTGCATAGTTCCTGCTCACATCATAGAGTGATTTATTTATCAGAATGAATTGAAAACAAAATTCCACATTATTCACTTCAGAATTGAAGGACACTAATCTAGATGCATTAAATAATTTTTGACTCTACATATTTTGACAGTTTGAAGGTGAATTGTATATGACCATTTTATTTCAGCTGTTTAAAACAGCAATTGCTACAGTAGGTGAAAGCAACAACTGATGAAAGCAGGTCATGTATTCTGACTTCCTGTCCCAAGAAAGACAGACATACTGTTTTAGAAGAAAGGATAGAAACTCAAGTAGGGATCGTTATGTCTAAGGAAGAAAAATACTATTGACTTCCTCATTTAGAGAGGTTCATGTGTACCCTAAAAAAAATATTTTTAGTTCTTCTAAATCACTTTCTTGGTGTTCACACTTACAATAAAGACATCTTCGTTTCTCTGCAGATGATCTCAGTGTGTTCTAAGAAGTAAAAAGCAACTGTTCAATGCCAAGAAATTGAGGTTTTACCTTTTTAACTAAGATATTGTAACTGGAAATAGCAGTTCCCAGCTCATTGTAAATGAGAAGTAAAACCAGTTAGCTTAAACTACCCTGAAGGTGACTTGTAAAGAATGTTCTTACTGTGTGAGCAAGACCTTAAAAAAACAAGCAGAATATACTTTTGTGATGATTTAGCCCTTTCTGTCTGTGACTTGTTACCTCACTAGGTCCTTGACATTTGGGCATCTCCTTGGCATCTTTATTCTTTGTCTCATGACACGTTACTAGGCACAGGAGAAGTTCTAAGACATAGGAGAAGGTCCTGTTCTCCTCCAAGTGTCTCTTCTAAACTGCTCTGCTGCACTGCATAGAAAGAACTCTAATCTCATTATGGGTGGGCAGATGGCACATTGGGATTGTTCTTCCTCACTGGCTGCAAATCCTGTGCATCCTATTATTTGTTACCCTGTCCTTGCCACCATCCCCAGACCAACCCACTTGTTTATCTCCTCTGCCTGGTTTGTCCTGCCCTTTAGGTTGATTGCTTTGGAGCAGAGATTGCCATTTTACATAGTACAGGGGTTTTCTGACCAGGCTGGCATTCAGGTGGTACTGCAATATGGATATTATATTATGGCAGTACTTCTGCAGAGGTGGAACAAATGTTTTATATAAGAAGAGCCTAATTCTCTTCCAAGGTGCACCACATGCTAATATTTTGTGTGTTTAACTATGAGCAGAAGCTTATATACATCTAAATAGAGCTACTTTGGCAGACTTCCTGTGACAAGAGCCAGCATTCTATGAATGTAGTTTAATCAATGAACTGTATGTAAACCACTGAAATTTATTCAGTCTAAACAAATCCAGAGTCTTTCATGACAAACGTTTAATCCTTCAGGATTGCATAACTGGGGGATTTAGGGATTAGTTAGCTTTGAAAATAGGTCAAGGAAAACATCTACATTTGGTTAAAAGCTAATCAGGCAAGGAAATAAGTAAAATAGTGAAAAAGCTTTAGAAGAAGTCTTTTGCAGAGTGAATTTTATGTAATGGTACAAAGAATGTTTTCTATTTATCTAAGAGATGCAGAGCCTTATCCCCCTTTTCATTTACACTCATAGAATTCAAGGGAAACTCCATTAAACAAGTGATGCAAGTGTGTGCAGAGTTAGGAGTTGTGTATTTTGTTTCTCTGTGTCTAATACTTTGGAATAACTTAATAAAATTTTATGAAAATGTCAAAATTACTATTAAGAGATAAGATTTGTAAGTATGAACACTATTAAAAGTTGCAGTGAAAATAGGGTTGTAATCCTAGAAGTGAGGTATGAAAGAAAAGTTTGAGAATCACTCCAGTGAGGCTATTGACCTAAATCTAATAATCTCTTCAGCCACTGAAGTCTGAATTCCTTCTTTCAGTTGCTATTCAACTTTCCTTCCTGACTTCACCTCTTTTGCCCACTGAATGGGATTTCTGCTTCCTAGGATGTCTGGCAGCATGGTATGGCTTGTATTGGCAGAGGTTATCCATCCTGTCATCTGGGTTTGTAAGGATTTTGTTCTGTCACGTTACTGGAGAAACAAGCTTCAGTGCCACCTACAAGCTGGTGCTCAAAGTTTAATCAAGGTCTGTGTGATGCATGGAGAAAGAGATGCTGTCTCTGAGATGCACTGTGTAAGTCTGTGTAACTTAGTGCACAGGAAGCAAAAAACATAAAAATATTTTGAGAACTGCATCCCAGCTCACAGCACAAAATGTGCTCCCATGCCCAGGGAGTGCAGACTGGATTTTTTGACCTCGTGAAGTTTCTGTGTAATACACTGAATACTTGGCAGTTTAATACCAGCAGAGCTAAAATCCATCGCAGCATGAGATCTGCACAGTCTTGTAGTCAAATGAACAAGTTGAACAATATTAAAAGAAAACCCAAAAAGTTTTATTTGCTACAGGAAGTGTCCCCATCTCCAGCATACCCTGGACTAAAACAATGAATGTTCTCAATCACTATATAGAATTGATGTAAAATAAGTTGGTACTGTAATGCCTATGAATACAATTCTTGCAATACAATTCTTCCTTTCTCTAACAAAACACATTTGCCGTGAGTAAGAACTGTGAGGATTTATTTAGGCTACTAGCAGCATGTATTAATGGTTATTTGTTCAAGGCTTTTTAGCTTTCTAAAATTGCATTGTTACAAGGTGACATGAATGTCATTAACCAGTTGTCTCTTTTAAACAGTCATCCTTGCAACAGATACAGTGTTTTATTTTCTATCTGAGAAGTAGTTTTAGTAGGTGACAGTGCAGGCAGTGATGTCCAGATGATGGCTTTGTTACAGAAACACTGAGAAGCATGCTAAAGGTTAGTTTAAGTTGAGCATTCAAACTTAGGTAAATTAATAATGAAGCTTTTTACCAGGCTGGAAAAATTAGAAAGGAGGAAAAAATTATCCAGGAATGCATGAATCATTGACATATGATCCAAAATTCAGCATTTAGAGTCCCTTTTAGACTATTAAAAGTATTCTTTACTGTAGTACCGTAGAATTGATTTCCTCTTTGTTCTTTGCTGTTTTCAAACCTTATTTTATAAGTGATTATTTTTTATGCTGGGCCTTCTCACTTACCTGATTCCTCTGTTAACCATCTGATTACATGCATTTTTATGCATCTTGTTTCTTGTCTTAATACAATACATTAGATTCTGATGCAGCTGAGAAGCAGGAAGATAAATGGCACAGAGTTTTGAGCCCCAGTTCTAGGCTCAGATCTGAGCTGCACAGGTGCCATGAGACTTTTGGAGGGCAATAGGAGCAGCAAAAATCAGTGAAATGTGAAGATGGCCTGTGCCATCGTCCCCTCTGTGAGCTGTGCTGCTTCTTCAGGGAGCAATGGTGGTGTTTTGACCTGCAAAGTTTAAAGAACATTTGGAGCCTGCATAGATCTAAACTTGATAGAATTCAGTGCAACTTTTTGTAGGGCTTATTATAGAAATTAAGTTTCTTTGGGTTGTAAATTCTGCTTCTCTTTTGTCCTTGTGCTTGACAGACATGGTGAAAACAGCCACAAATATGATTTTTGTTTGCTGAACTGATTAAAACAGAAGATTTCTTATGTACTGAAAATTGTGAAAATACTTGCTGGGGAAAAATGGACAATTTGCTGCTCTGAAATGCGACACAGTCTCCCAGTGTTGACTTGAACTGTGATGTTCTTGTTTATGTAAACATTATGAAACTATCAGGAATGGCACTTTCAGCTTCAGGAACCCTAAGACTGCTCTAACACAACCTCTCCTGGTGAGACCTCCTTCCTGCCTCTCTGGGCTGCCATATTCCCAGTCTTGGAGCACCTACAGTCTGTTGTTGGGACAGTAAGAGAAACTGTAAAGGCAACAGAGCTTCTCTCATGTAACATGGCTTTGAATCTTGTGAACCTTGCAGTGGCCAGATTTCCTGCCTCTGGAGCTGAAAATTTGGAATGCCTTGTACCATGAGATTGTTTCATGTTTGAGAAGTTCCTTTCCCCTCCAGGAACTCATCAGAAACACGAAAAAAAGGTGTATGAATACACAAGGTGTTTTTATTAAATATATGAAATCGGTCAACATTATGTTTTTCATTTTAGAATTTGTGGCTAGCTTTAGCTGATAATCAATTACTCATGAATTAAGACAGAAACCTATTTGAAGACACATCTGGTTTGTGGGACTTTCTGCAGCATCCTGTGTAAGATGACAGGAGTTACATGAAATTTCAGGGTATCAGAAGCAGAGAAATGCCATTTAATACGAATGTTTAAAAGACATTAATTTTCTAATATTGGGGATTTCATTTCAATGTCTATGCTCAAATGTTGAATTTGGAAAATTCCAAATAGATAGCCTCTTCTATGGTATCCCTGTTTGTCTTTATTATCTGGAGTTTGCCAGTCAAAACTAGTATTTTCTCAAGACCTTTTAAACTGAGATTAATTCCAGGCATTAGATTTATTCATGAATCCACTAGTGTAACTGTGGACATAAAAATGGGGAAAACATAGAATATTTATTGGTTCAGGACACTTTTTGCAGAAGCCAGTCATGGAATCTATAGCATAATACAGACTGGGCTCCCTTATGGGGGCATGCAGTCAGAGCAGAGGAGTTTGTTTCAATCAGCAGTGATGTGTGCTTTTGATGTTGGCTTTCATGTTCACTTGTTTATGACCCAAATTTTGGTTTTAGCTTTCAGTTACTGTGGAGTTCACTGCATCAACTAATGTGAACTAACATAAAAGTATAACACACTAATGGGGGGAAAAGAGAGAACAACCCAGCCTTCTTGATACTTTACAGTATCAAGACAAATCAACACAAATGTGTTTGATACAAAAAAGAAAATGTCTGTGCTAAAATTCGGCAACCTGAACTACAGTCCAGAAGCCAAGCTATAGCTGCAATTGTTTCTCTGTTGACTTGAGCAAATACCTGTCTTTTGTTATCCTCTGACAAACATGGGAACACAAGTACAATGACAGATCACTTATACTGTAGTTCAAAACATAATAGTCATTTTACAGTCAACTTTTTATATTTGTTGCGTCACAAAGATTTATTGAAGAGATAAAAGTGATTATGGAAAACACTGTCCAGTAACTATGGCAACAGTTATTTGTTCTCACAATAATTAGCTTAGCATTTGGTTGCACAATAGTTTCACAATACCTCCTTGGTTAGTTCATTAAATAAAATTAGCTTTTGTTTGAACTTTCATCATTTGTTGTTTTAAGATTAGTCTAAGTTCAAAAGAATTGAAAAATACATTTTCAAGCTGCTATTGTACAGGAATAATTTATGCTACAAGTGAATTTGTTAATGTCATTATGTAGTAGCACTGAATATGTTAGTTCTAGATGTGTTTTATTGGTTTAACTGAAAATTACTTAATATGTATATACAGGTGTGCACACAGTGTCAATGTGGAAGATTCATGAGTGCCTGAATGAACGTCAGTATAAGCACACACATAATGTGAAGTTAAAAGGCAATTATTGGAGTTAAAAGGCAATTATGAAAGCTGGAATCTTAAAAAGTGTCTGAATTAAATTATTGTTTTATCCATTCCTACTTCTCCCTCACATAAGCAATCAGATAGCCTTTAAATTACAATCACAGTTTACTTTTTCCTGTCAATTCTGGTTCAGTATTTCATATTGTCTACGTTCTTGGCTATGTGGTCAGTCCCTTTTACTTGCTGCTCTTACAAATATTGCTTAGTCTGTGAGTTCTTAAATTCCAAGATTTCATTTTGCTAAGATATAAACATAGAGAACAAAAGTCCCATTTGTTGTTTACTACAGACTAATTAAACTCTGTTCCTAATGCAAAGTTAGAAGTTCTGTTGTGCTTTTTTATGGTCCTCATTATTATGATATCTGCAAGCATTAATGAATTTGTTTTTACATTATCCATATGAGAGGATTATTATTATTCCTACTTGACAGATGGGAAACTGAAATTCAGAGAAATTAATATAAATGTTTTGGGTAGCTTTTGAGAAACCTAGGACATGGTATCAGAGCTGTTACGTGGCACACAGTTCCCAGTGACTTCAGGGTTTATGCAAAGCAAACTGCAGTCTTGCGTCAGGTTTCATAGGTCATCTCAAATCACTCCTTTTCTAAATTTGGAATAAGGAAACTCCCTTCCTAACTTCCCTTTTCCTTTCCCTATCTATTAGTCTTCTATTAATTCCATCCCACTCAAGCTGCTTTTTCCAATCTTCCCCTTTCCTCCTCAAGGCTTCCATGTTATCCCACTTTGATCAGAAAGTTTCTTTCTTCACGTAGTCCACTTAGCTTAGGTAGGGGAATGATCATATTCCTTTTTTCTCTCTGGACTCATGCTGAGTCTAGATTACATCTCAATATTACTAAGCCCAGAAGCAAATGTGTTGGCTTTTCAGAAAGTTTATGTTAAGTAAAATGGACAGACCTTATAGGAAAGACAAAAATTTATTCCCTACACTTGGGCTCAACTTCAGGTCCCTAGTTCAGCTCAGATGGGTAATGGAGCTGTCCAAAGAACAAGTTGTCAGAATTGTGAGGTAAAATTGCATAATATTCTTTGGCTCTGTGATTTTGGTGCCTGGATGTACTTTTTTGACTGAAATTCAATCAATTTCAGTCCAAGCTGATACCAGTTAGGAAAATTGTAAGCCCTATTTTACTGTATTACTTAAACTGCTCTTTCTGATGAAACTGCTGAATATGATCTGTTTGTGCATATGTTTGAGAACAAAGTACCATCAATTTAATTTATTTGATACTAGCCTTGTCAGATGGCTTTATGTGGAGACATGAAAGAAATTTATATATTTTTCTTTAGTAATTAATATTTTTTATTGAAGTGCTACTATTTTATTGCATTCTGTACAGTAGAGTGTTTTAGGTTTTTCTTTACAGGTGCAACAGAAAAGACGTTAATAAAACGAGTATCGGCAGGCAAAGTTTGGGGCTGGTACAGCATCCAGTTGTGATGATCAGTGATGATCCTCTTGTAGCACTTTGGAAAGATTAGAGCTCAGAGTTTATCCATATTTTAACAGTAGAGAATGTTACAGTTAATCCTTTTCCAGAGAACAGTGATCTCTTCTCAGTTTTTGAAGCAGAAAAAGGCACAGGTAGTGATATTTTTTTTTGACAAACAGAAGTCTACACCCACCCTATAAGACAGCCTGACAAACTAGTAAATCCAGTAGATGGTATGGACTAAATAATGAAGACAGCATTAAGGGAAATCCAGGATACTTGGCATCTTCTAAACAGCTTCTCTTTTTTTGGGAGGGCTGGTCTATAGATCTTCATCCTGCTATTATAGGTGTGATTTATCTTTTGTTAATGCAGTAGTTAACAATTTCAAATGCAGGCTTCACATACTATAGGTGTTGGCCCTCCAAGAACAAGTCTAAGCCTCACAAGGATAAGTGTGCTTAAACCCTACAGTGTCACAGATCACAGACTGAAAACCACTGGCATACAGCCTGTTGATGAATGGAGTCTTCCCTTGGAAATCCTTGAAGAAAGAAATGTTAGTTTAAAATATTTTTTAAAGTAGCATGGATGCACAAAGCACCACAGTAGTGAATAGCATTTCAGGACTGGTGTTATAAATGGTACTAAACTACAAACAGAACTTTCAGAATTGAAAAATTCACAAGTGTTTTACACAGTCTGATCATATATATCTACATAAAAGGCCATTATATTTAATTGTCCAGATTAGTATTTTGAGATTTTTAAGGGAGCATTACATTCTGTACTTGCTAATTGCCTACATTTTGACTGTGAACTTCCCAGGTGTGCAGACACCTATTGTTCAAAATACTTGCCTTTGCAATAGCTCTTTATTTGCTGTAGCAAAATACACTCAAAGCTTACTCTTGAAAAATGCTTTTGTTCATGATAGTTTTGTATTCATAATGATACATATTCATAGGAATAAAGGGTATTCAGCTTCCTCAGGGAGTGTTTGGGTTTGAATCTTAAATGCTGCAGTTCTGGCAAACAAGTGATATCAGGGGAGAGATAATGCCAGAATGGCTTGAGAAGGAGTGGATTGGAAAGTGTAAAGGGAATGTGGTCAAAGCTGCAGGTGTGGGAGCCCTTTCTAATCATAAATTAGAACAGTCTGTTTTGCTGCAACTACATCTGTATGGAAGCTCTAAATTTCTAGGAGAGGCTGATGTCAAAAGATAAGCAATCATGGATGTACCTTTACATCAAATAATTTTGCATTTGGTCCATGCTATTTTATCCTCTTAACAATCTCAGAAGAAAATATCTGGGCAAAGGCATATTGTAGTTGGGACATTTCTGTTGGTATTCTGCTCTGGGTATGGAAGTAACTCATGAAAACTATTAAACAACAACAACAACAAATTTTGATTTATAAACTCACACAATGTCAGATTTTTAAAAATATGTATGCCCAGTCTGGTTCTTTTCTTTTTGTTTTTTTTTTTTTTTTTTCCCAATTGCATTTCAATTTTTTACCCTTTTGGATTGGCTTCTTTTGTGTCAGTGTATATTAAAAGTGTGCTCAGCAGCATAGGAGGAACAATAAGGGCATAATGTGTTCAGGATTTTGATTATTTGTTCTCAAAAATCACTTTTAAAGTTAGTTATGAATTTGGGCACCTGGAAGATTTTAATTTCCTCTTCTTGAGTTTTAAGGAAGTTTGTAATTGTGTTGTCTTCTCTTTCTAAGAAGAAATATATATAGTCCAAAGTTCACCAAAATGTGGCATTCCAGTAATTATTGTTTCTGTAGACCCCAATCAAGTGTTTGATTTAACAAAAGCTTTTTCTCTAGGAGATGTTTTTATCCCTTAATGACTGTAGAAATTGTGCATATTGGCTATAGCTCAGGCTGTGTCCTGAACATGTGATCCTGAATGTTCTTCCAGATACTAGGCAGGTGGTGTAGCTGGAAGAGACTGGAGATTTTTAGATGTGAACATCTTTTTGAAAATTAAACCCAAACCCCCAAAACTGCTTTCCTATAATTTAAGGTAAATCACAAATTTTTAAAAAAACACGAAAACAAACCCCAAGTAATCAGTTACATTATTTAAAATGAGATTTTGCTTTCTGTTCCTTAGCCTCTAATTCATAGCAGAGCTGTAAAATCAAATCTGTTCCTCTGAACTTTGAAAAGAAGAAAAAGTCTTAAATGTGATCCCTAATGTACATGGTTCTTGTAGATTAATTAACAGTGTCAGGTCTCTGCTCCAAGCAGCTTACAGTACAAATGCTTTTGGAATGTGATGTGCAAGAGAAAATGCACATTGTTTGTTAATTCTGGAATTTTCACTTCAGTGCATTTGTATAGGATTAGCTATGGATTCTGTATCCTCACAATACAGTGTGCATTTTCAGTTTCTTCTTACAGCGCTGTGATTAAGCCTCTTATTTGAAGCAAAAGTGTAATTGAAGTGTATATAAGATGAATCTTTCTTCTATTGTGTTTCCTTTGATTAGGAATTGCTCTGGGAGAGCATGAGCAAAACTTTCAGGTAAAACACTATACACAGCTGGGTGCTACCTGAATACAGATTAACCTGGAAAGTAACAAATAATAAACTCACTTATTAGATAATAAGCTACACAAAGTGATCCAGAAATATTTCATCTTATTAAACATGCTTGTGAGAAATGTAATCAAACTCACTCTGCAGTGTAGACTCTGGATGGCAAGATAAGAGTGTTCAACATCCAAATCTCTGTTCTCTACACTTTGGCTTGTGAGTCTCATAATTGTTAACGCAACAGAAACTAGAGTATAAGCAAATTCCTGATGTAAACAGCAAAACTGAATGTCCACCTATTGTGTAATCAAGGAAATATTTTTATTGCCCTATAAAATGTGGAGTTTGATAGGTAAAACAAGGCACTAAATCAGCACAGCTTGATGTGCCACTGACCTAGGTTGTCGATAGCCTTACGTCAGTCCCTGTCCTGTTCTGTTAAGTCTCCTCTTGCCTCTGTGTTTGGTGCCTCATGAAAGGGAGTGTGGACTTGTAGAGCTAAACAGAACTGAGATATGTGCAAAGTTCTGGAAGGGCATTATGAACACCAAAACACAGTTCAGCAGTGCTGTTGCTTACTCTTGATTTCATCATCATTTTTTTCCTAAGCCTGCTGTTTTTCTGTTGTGCTATTACATATTTATTCCAGCTATTGCCAGCTGAAAATGGCTTCACATTATGCCAAGTGCATCTGTGAAATAATCTCCTGACAGTTTCCTTGTCTGTTCCTAGAATCATGTTTCTTGAGCAGAAAGTAGTAGAACACTCAAAACGATCCAAAGCAGCTTCTCACTTACTAGCAGCTGCAGAAACATGAAGGAAACACGAAGAGCTCAGACTGAAAAAAGGCCATCAAGATAGGGGAAGTAGAAAGTTTATTATTCGGTTATTAAAAATGTAAATAAATGTAGCAACATAGAAGCTGCTGCAATGTTTAACTACCAAGAGGAAAACTAAACAGAAATGCTGGGATCCTGCTACAGAGTCGATGAATGTTCCAAGTATTACCCAAGAGGAAAAATGCTTTAAAGCCTGGCAGTTAATTTCCTGCAGATGAATTACAGGCACTGTTAAATGGAGAGTATTGCTTTTGACTTCAGCAATACTATGATTTCTTCCATTTGGAAAAAAACAGTAAAGAATAGTTTGAATTTGCTTGACAAGGGCATTTGGAAAGGCTGTGGGCCAAGTTTGGCTTTGCTGTGTATTTTGTACTAGGTGCTTTGTCTGCTTTAATTTCTTCACTCTCAGATCTAGGTTGCCTCATCATCGCGTTTCTGCTGAATGGCTAAAAGAACGTTTGATTGTGGTTTATTGCTTTGGTGACTGAGGGACATTGCTGATATGTTGGAGGCTATTCTTCTTGCTCTTCATGCACTTCTGAGAAAGGCTTAACAGGTGCTGGCAGACAACTGTATGTCATCATCAACTGTTTTGAAATGTGGCGGTCCTTAAGGCCATATTCTGTCTCACAGGTAGTTTATTATGATGCCTTTGTAGAGCCACCACTTCAGAATTCAGAAAGGAGGCTCATCAGTATGCTGATGAAATACAGACGTGTCTCTCTTTACACAGAAGAACCTGTAAGTTCAGCATCTCTGTGAAGTAATACTTTGGGGGATATTGCCAGCTGGCTGTGTTAAAGCTGCCTTATTTTCAACCTTATTTTCAAAGTGCTGTTGCTGAGTGAAGGTCATTGATAGAGGGAAGCTTATTCTTTGTCTCCCTGTTTATTTAATAACTGTGTTCACAGGTAACAAAGGCAAGCTAAAAGTGTCAGAAGTTCTTAGGACCTTGCCCTGTTGACAGAAAATCTTCTGTTGGATTGCTAGGATGTATATTTTCTCACTACCCAATTTGTACTCTGTGGTTTATTTTGCTGGTAACAGAATAGCAGCATACACCTTATGCATCAGAGCTCTGATGGACAGATGGACTTTCCTGCTGCCTGTAATTTGTTGATTGACCAACACAGCTGCTCTCCAGTTTCTGTGCACCTTTATGGATATGACTCAGTTTGGATTCCTTATACTAACTGTTACCAGAGGAACAGGTTAACTGTAGGGTTGCACCATCTCTTAATAATGAAGGGATTCTTGCAGCCTGTTTCCTTGGAGTTCTTCGTGCTGGTATCCATTTCCCTCACATCAGGGTATCTGATACATGAAACCTTCATTAGCTCCATCTGTAGGCACATGTACTCGTTGGTACCTGACCTGACCTCCAGCAGTCTGTTGCCATGTGTCCTTAAATCATTGTCTCTCATTACAATTTTAGTGTACCGAGACAGTTAGCTTGAAAAGATGCAGTTGACAATTTCATCATGAAAAGAGATGCTTAAGTCTTGAAAAGCCTTAAAATAAAGGGTTTTGGTGCTGTCAACAAGCTTGCTGTATTAATGTTTCTTGAAAATGTTTGGGTGCTCTTTAATTTGCAGTCTTGCAGCCTTAAATCTCCATCTGTTCAGCAGATTGTTGAACACCATACATGGTGATTTGTTCCATTTTATGTTACTGAACTTTTTAACAAGCACATTTTATTTTTGAGCAGAACATGAAATTTCCAAACTCTGGGAGCTTCAAGGAATGTCTTCTCAAAAACTTTTGCTGTCATCAAACCGAAGACCTGTTTTACACTGTTTATTAGAATAAATTGTAAATAAATTGAGCAAATGACAACTGCTCTCACCAATGTGAGAGTTCATAAAGAGAAAACTTTTTTCATACCTAATGAGATAACTTGATGCTGCAAAAATGTCTCTTAGTTTCACATCTCTGTGACATGCTAGGATTCAACTGCGCTGTAGATTCTTAGTAAGGCAATGTGAAATAGGTGCTAAAAATAAATAAAATGTGACTCAATTCTGCCTTGAACTTCAAATCTTGTAGTGAAGTGTTGATCCAACTGAATTTGATTAGTATTTTCCAAATAATTGCATGTGTATGACTTTATTTTTCTCTTAAAGTTTCTATCAGTAATTATTTCCTATAAATAGCCATGACAAGCAAGCTGTTGGAATACAGTATGTTTTTGATTACATGCCTGCTGGAAAGGAGAGTTTAAATAGGACCAGCAGGAAGCAGCAGTAAATCAAATGCATAAAACTTAATGACAGCAATATTTTGGCAGAAAATCTTTGACTCTGTTTCAAATGTAGAAATGTTTCTTCTATTATTTTTTTTAAAAAGAAGGGTAGGTTCCTATACCCTTGCTGGTAGTCTTTTTTCCATCCTAATAGAGTCACTAAGGTTTTTGTTCTTCTGGAATCTTCCTAGTGCAGTCGTGTGTGTCAGAGAAACTGTGACTGTTTATTTTAAAGACAACTACAGCTTTGGGATTGAAATGTATTTGTCAAGGTCTCTTTTCCTCCTCTCTATTTGAGTTACCACACACAGCCAGTACTGTCTAGGTTTTTCTATACTGTGGATATTAATTGGAATATGTGAGCAGCTTCAGAAGGAACACTGTTTTATAGTAATGCCTATTTTGTGGATGGACACTGGAAACCAGAAAAAGAAGACTTACTTTCAAAAAAAAAAAAAAAAAAAACCAAAAAACTGGGGGGCCTTAACTGTCAGGAGTTTCATGGGAAGTTAGACATATCATTCTCTTTGTGGATGTAAATTGTAGTGATTTGTACAGTAGCTTCCAGAAAGTGTGTCTGAACAGAGTCAGAATCCACTTCTCCTCTGTCACAGGCTAATACCTTTTCTTTCAAATAATCCTTTTATTAATCATAGTGTTTCTTTATTTCCCCTGTTAGACTGTCTTTTTACACACCTTAAAGCAGAACATAAACCTGGAGAGTACTTGCTGCGCAGTAACTTTGGCCTGAAGGAGCCCCAGTAAAATGTCTGCTGATCAGGAGTAAAGTTGTGCAAGTGAAACTTAGCCCTAATGAACAGAGACAATTTTCAGAATTAGGGTGCCAGAACCCATAAAGCTTTCAGAAAGCCTTAAAAGTATTTCTGTTCAGGTGGTAAACGGGTTAACATTGTTGAACTTTTTAAGCACGAGAATAATTTCAATAGAGTACTATTGAACTATGGAATTAGTCTGGTCTCCTGACCCATGGCACAAAATCTGAAATTGTTGTGGTTAATAAAGTCTTTATCAGATTTGGAAAAATTAAGCTCCTTTCTATGCCACACTAGAAGTGTTTTATTTCAAAAAGCAATTAAACATGTACCAGGAGAGGATAAATTAAACGGAAATAAGTAACACATTTTGTCATGAAGGAGAGTCAATTTGAGGTAACTTGGGGGTCCATTCTGAAAAAAGGTGTAACACAATCACTTATTGAGTAAATAATAAAAAAAAAGATATACTTGGTCTAGAGTAGAAAAACTGTGAGCTATAGTAAGAGTACCATAGATCAGTTCAAGCTGGCACAGATAAGTTTAGGGGTAATGCCTACAGAAAAGAGAACTTCAAGCCTGCAGAGGTGTGATTAAACTCAAAGCCTGCTGTCTGCCCACAGGACATCTGGGAAGTGTCAGCTGGGTCCCACAGCCTGGCACAAGCACAAGGAGTGCAATAAGGGGCTTCTCCTTGGCAGCCAGCAGTCTCTTCTTCCAAAGGATGTGGTACAGAAAATCAAGGCATTGCAGAAGGACAAATTAAGTTCTTTTCTGCCAGAAAATTTCCTACTTAAGTCAGTATAAAATACACTTCAAAACAGAGTCAGCTCATGAGGTCAATTAGATGTTACAGTCAGATGGTTTTGTTGTTCTGCACTTGTATTCTTTAGAATAACTCTGTGCAGGAGAGCTCTGACCTTCCCAAGAACTGATCCCAGCAATACACTAGGGTCCTTGGTTAAAGCTGTCTCCATTGCAGGCTCTTTCTCCCAAGCTCTTTAGAAGCAGAAATAATTTCAGCCTAAACCTCTCCAGCAAGATGTTTTGTTAGTAACAAAGGGACAAGAAGGGCCCAAAATAATAAGTGCTTTCTTTTCTGGATCCCCCAAATCAGGCTCATCACAGTACAGCAAGAGGAAACGGATCATATTAAAAATTAATAGAGAAAGCTGAGAGATGATATACAAATTATGAATCCTCATAATGAATGCTGTATTCCTCTGGAGAGATTTTATCTTCAAAGAGAAGGCAGTTAGAGTTCAGAGAGAGGCAGGAAAAACTATTCAAAGCACAAAAATACTTTCCCATATGAAGAAATCTAGACTGGAAATGAAAAGACAGAAGAAAGGCTTGTAAAGTGATAAATCATGCCAAGAAAACAAATTAGAGAGCACAATCTTCTTGTTTTGGATAGAGATATGCTCTACAGTATTCAAGTAGATTCTGTTTAAACCTGCAGAGTGAAGCACTTATCCTAAGTGCAGAAACTTAGGGTAATGCAATATTGAACCCAAAAATTGAAGTATGTCTTTTGAATGCCTCCTCAAATAAACCCCAAAAAACTTATAAGTAGCTTCCTGAAATAGTTACATTAGGAAACAAAAGATATTCTGAAAACGCAGAAGCCAAACCTTTTTAGAAATTCAAAGACCAAATAGGAGGAAGTCATGTGAGAAAGATTGACTTAAGAGTGAAATTATTTTAGTCCCAGGTCTGTGATGCTAAACAGCCAGCCATTCAGACTGAAGGGGTTCATCATAAGCACGTGAAAAGGAGAATCTTATAAATATTTCTAATAAATACTCAAAAATTAACATCTGAATCATTCCAGGCTGCATTTGAAAAGATATCTATGTTTTTAAAAGTTGATCTCATTCAGAAATTGTTGCAGGACACTGATGCAAGGGAATCCCCTCAGGAGTGTAACGAACATCAGAACTATTTTGAGAAAAGAAAGCATTCTACTGTAATGATCAGAGAAGAAGTAGCTGCATTTCTAGTGAATAAAGAAGGCCAATGGCTCCAGCAGGGAGTGTGCATGCACTCACACATGCAGGGCTCAGTTTAGTCACAGGGTAATGATCAGCCCAGGCTCAGCGATGACTTTTGCATTGCTCACAGAAAAAGGAGGTGGAAAGTGTGCAGCTGGAGCATGGTTGCAAAAGTGTTCGATGTCCTCTCAGTACACAGAGTAACAGGTTCAGATGACATGCTGAGTCACAAGTTTTACAGGAAATCAGCAAGGAAATAAATGAACCTTTAACTGACATTTGTAGAAGTTTGCTGCAATAAGAGAACAGGAGGGTTATGGAGAGAAAAACAATGCTGTACTTTTTAAAAGTTGGATGCAATATATATTAAAAGTAAGGGAAAATGATTCAATATTTTGATTTCTTTGGAGAAGTCTATGAATGCTGCATGTGTTTGTACCATAGAAGTGCTGTGACCAATGTCAGCAGCACTGAGTTCTGCACTGTTCATGTGCCTCTTTGTATTTCCAATTGTAGAAACTAAGGCCCCCTACCTGTATTTTGCTGTCAGCATAGTTAGGCAAATTAGTATTGTTTGGAGGGATTTCTTGAGTGATTGCTTTGTTGTTCTTATTGCATACATTTTCAAGTTCCTCCCCACTCATCAATCTGTTCCCATTGCTGTGCTATTCATATTTATGTATACATTCACAGTTTTCACAGGAATAAATTCTATCCATCTTAATTAACATGCTTATCCCATCAGACTGGGTGCTGCACAAATGTTTTGTAAGAAATAATTCCCACTCAGAATAAACTAAGTCTAGATACAGAACAGTGAGAAATTCAGTTATCTTCCTAATTTCTGTAAAGCACAAACCCAAATGTTACATTTGATAATGCCCAGATCTTCTAAGTCCCAACCTATTCCTTTGCAAGAAGATTGATGCTTTTTTCAAGACACTTTTTGGGAATAATATTGACAGCCTCTNCCTTCTGAAATGGAGTCAACATAATTTCTTCCCATTCTGGGTTCAACTGCATTTTCTCCGCAATATCTACTAATTTATGTTTGGGTTGGTTTTGTTTTCTTTTGGATTTTTTCATTATTATTTCTTTGCAGTGGTTGAAGAAGGAGAGTGTGGTATAAAGGGGCTTTTTTTGGTTTTGTAAGTAAGTTTTATTACACACTTGGAATCTTATTTTGAAGTCATATTATTAAAAGAAGGTGGAAAATAGTGAATGGAAGGTCCAAATCTAAATTAAATAAGCAAAGGTATAATGTTAGTAATTGTAAGGCAGCACATTAAGCGTCACAGAAATAATTTCTCAGTTGAAGTCAGCTTATTAGATTGGAGAGTTTATATTAAAATAGAGAAGGAAAGCATAATCATGTGCTATTTACTCATTTTTAGCAGAAGTTTCTTTAAGCATGCTTTATTTCATAAATACTTGGAAGTGAGGTTTCACATCCTTTACGAGTCTTTTGTAATACCAGCTCTCTTTGATATGCTTAGACATCCATCAGTCCCTTTTTCTAGCAGCAATTTTATAATTTTATGATTCAGAAAGTATTAGCACTACAGAATATATCTTCATGCAAAAAGATCATCTTCTATAAGGGTGTAGTGGGTGGCAACAGTGCAAGTTCCTGCTCCTCTATTCCCTCTTGCACCTTTGTCCATCACTGTTGCCACTGTGAGTCCACACACAGCTGGGCTTTTTTGGATGAGAACCAGCAATAAGCCCCATTAGTTGGTTATTTTCTTTCACTGCTACTGTTTGTATTTTTGTCTTTAGATTGTGCATACAACTCCATTAAATACGTTGAGTATATTTTGAGTTGCTTTAGAAGCTGGAAACAGGAAAAAAAGACCATAGTAAAATTAGTTCCTTGTCAGCAGGTTCACTGAGAACACAAACTGAAGGATGAATGAGCATTCAGGAGTCCTTTGCTTTTAGTGTTCCTCTTCACCTCATGCTGAATTTCCTCACTCTAATCTGGTATTTGTGTATATATATACAGAAGATAACTTCTTTGGTAGTCATGTAATACCAAAGCCAGTAGTCACTGTCATGGGTCCTTGTGCCCAGACTGGTGAGTGTGCTGGTGACTCTGTGGGCACCGTAAGTACAAGATAACTGGCTTTTACTTAATTACTACTGCATATATACCTTGTTTTTAATCACTAGGTCTTCATGTGTTTTACCAACAAAGGCATCTCAAATGATGAAATTCAGACACTGGAAGGGAAAATTATTTTCTGAAGGTCACCCCTCCAGTCAGTGCAGCATCTGGAAGAGCCTAGGAGGAAATGGGTCTTTTTGTAATTCTGGTTTTGGTGTCTCTAGTGAATGAGACACTGAACCACACACTGAGTGAGTCACAATGATAGAATGAAATGTTAGACTGATCTATTTATTGCTCTGCAGCCTTCTTGTGCTGACAATAACACAGGCTATGATGCATTTTTCTTAAAGTATGAAACTGTATAATTAAAGGACTGTTTCATAATGCACATGACAGGTTATCTTCAGGAGGGGTGATGTTACTAAAATATTCGTGTGCTCCACTGTAGTAGTTCAGAAGATGCAAGTAAATCAATTCAAAATTTGTAAAACCAATATAAACACTTAATTTAGTTTCAAGTACAAACGTCAAATGCACTTGGTTTTTAAAAGCAAAACCATAAATTATGTATATTAGAAACTCACTAACTTTCCTTCTTTTCATAACTTCCTGGAGAATTTATGGACAAGCACTAGTCTCCCAAATTTAGATTCTGCAAAAAAAGTGCAGCAGTGAGTTTCTTTTTCATATTGTTAACATAGTCTAATAAAATTGTGTTTTATTTTTTTTAAATGTCAGTGCAGGAAATAGACAAAAAATACAAGATAATTACACAAGAACAACACAGATATATTTTTCTGAAAAGATAAATAAGAAATGTAAAATAAGAGGAATAAGCTAAAATAAGGCAGAAAATAAACCTAGAAGTTAAATTATTGCCTTAATAAAAAAAGAAAAAACAACATCCATAAAATCTTTTAATATGAAAAAAGCCAAAGCAAAACAAAACCTGAGAGGATAGTTGAGAAACAATGGATGCATGAAGTTATGTCTAAGGCACCTAGAACACCAAAATTATTAAATAGCTCTTAAGCTATCCTCCTAGGAGATGATAGCCTTGTCAAAGTTAGATAGCTCTTCCCATTCATCTATTCAAAATGATTGTGAAATTTTTGGCTGGTAATGGGAACGGAGGACAGGAGGACTCTCATGTAGTGAATACAGTGTAGCTATTATTAAAATTTATTTGATGTTTTACATCACTGAATTTTATATGAGTAGTCATTAAAATCTTAGGAAGAAGTAGTTAATTGAGTTTGTATACAGTTCTCTCTGTAGCAGCTGGATAGATTTCTCTTGCTGCCTGAGAGTTTTATGATATGTAGAAATACTGTTAAGAAAGAAATTATGTACTTTAGAAAGTTATCCTGTTAAAAAATATTTTTGATACGACATGTCCTACTCTCTTCTTTAGGTTTCAAGACTTATAAAAATTTAACACAATATTCTGAATTTAACTATTTATATTAATTTTAAATAAATATTAAATAATTAATAAATATTAATTTAACTATTAATATTTAACACAATATGCTGAATTTAGCACAGTATTATGAATCATAATTCAGGAAAATACAGAAAATAGTCTATGTTGGTTACTTGGGATAGATAATGTCTTTCTAAGTGAACATACAGGGCCACTTAAGACTGGAAGCAAATTTTGATGAATACTTTTTTAATTGCATGTTTTTAATACAAAGGAGTCAAGGAGTCAAGGAGTATTCTAGTAAGATGTTTCAGAAGAGTATTGCATAATTCAAGCACTTCAAGGTGGAAGTATTTAATCACACTTGCTGTTATGAAATATTTTGTTATTCAAGGCAAAACTATAGATATGAGTAAGTATGAATGGAATTACATTTAGATACGGATAATCAACTTAGAAGATTTTTAGTTTAATAATAGCTTGAAGAAGGACATTTATTTACTTACACATGAGGTCAAAAGGGTACATTCTAAGTTCTAGAGAAGTCACAAATATATTTACATAGTTCAACATTTTTCATGTCCATTTTAAAAAATTTTGCTTTCAGTAAAATTATCAGCCATATATGTTGTAGGAAAGTGTTATTTTCTACTTGGGAATATTTTTATTAAGCATCTCACAGAACTATATTTGACACAGTTTTCGTCTAATTTCTGGTTTTCTCATGAGAGAAAAAAGTGATTGATTCTGTAATGTTCTGCCTGAAGTTTTGTATTTTATACTTAAAAATTACTTCTCTTTTTCAATGCCCATTTCTTCTCATACAAATGATACAAATGATAAACTTATCTGTCTGTATAAAGTGGCTGAAGTGAGTTTTTTGCCTCCTGACACCAGCTACATGCTCAGGATGCAACCTGATGAAGTCTTGTCTTTGCAGTTCATATGGTCATCAGAAATCAAAATAAAAACATATCCTTATGTCATAACGTTATACCTTGTAATTGGTACATCTTGTGCAATTCCTTCAGTGGGGATTTCCTTTCTTTCCTGTAAACTGAAATTTTTGTAAGCAGTGTTTAGACACATTCTTTTGTAAAACCGATCTTATCAGGATTATGCAGAGCTTCCCATTTCTCTACAGGGGTTAAGGAGTGCTCACCACAAATGGTATGAGTATTTCAACTGAAAAAATGAGATATTTTCAAAATGAGGGGTATTTTTTAGTCTTAATGTTTTAATTTTTTTAAATGGAACAAAAGCTATTGTATTTTCATGAAGATTGTATACTAAGTAGCATATGTGGACTTAGACAACTCTCTCTTAGGGATGTAAGGAATCCCTTGTTGGTTTATTATCCATTATTGCAATGGCTAATAAACAGGCTTGAGTATTTTGTAAGTTTTACTGGTGTTAGAAAATGATTCATTGAAATGTCACAGAAATAGCCTTATAAAACTTAAGAAATATGTCTCATTGTTATGCCTTACTCCTCCCTTCTTTTCCACCTACCAACCTTCTGCTAGCCCACTACCCCACTTCATATGTATTGTCGAGCCAGAACAAGACAAAACTTGTGTACAGGACTTGAAAGATGAAAATTTTAGAACTTAAACTTAAGAAACAGAAGAACTGGTATTACTTTTAATTTGGTGGTTGTTGTTGTTGTGTTGTTTTGTTGGGGTTTGTGGGGTTTTTATTGATTTTGATCTCAGATACATTAAGATTAGAATTAGCTGAGAAAAAAATAATCCATCTTTTTACTCTGACTCAGAATGAAAACTAGCAAACTTGACTTATTTTCATGCAGGAGGGGGGCGTGAGGGTGGTATGTGTGTGTGAAAAGAAATGCCAGAAATGTTTGAATAATTGTATTCCATTCCAAGCAGAATGGAGCAGTTGGATCTTCTTCATCTCTTGACAAGATACCTGCAAATCCACTGGAGGGGTGGGGTCAAGAACTGTCAAAGACATTTCTTTTCAATATGTTAATGTAGGCAATTTAATTCAGATGGAACCATCCAGAAAAGATTGAAAGGATAAATTTGTATTGAGCCTGCATGTTATCAACTGATGTGGAACATTTGGGTATAAGATGTTCCCTGCAACTAAGACTAAGAACTAACAGCAAAGCAACAGTTTATGGTTGTTTCCTGACCAGCCATTAGTGAGAGATTTTCCCAGTGCTGAGGTCTGGAATTTCAAGTTTCATTTCATACTCAGGGAAAATATATTGTATTTGTAGAAAATCTTCTCTTACAGCCTTGGGTATTTCTTCCTGCTACCCTTTCCCGATTTTTCTCATGTTCTCCTGCCCAGCTTGTGCCTGTCACTGCCACCTATTCTGCAACCCAACTGCTACAGTATTTTTCATCTTACCATCCTAATTCTTGCCCAATTCATCTGCCATGTGCCGCTTGACTTGTTACCCAAATCTGCTTCCGTTCCCCTTTCTTCTCCTGTGCCTGGTTCCCTGTTTTCATTCACTCACAGTCTCTGCAGACTAAGTTCTAGGCTACAAGTTTCAGCATTTTTAGTCTCTCCACATAAAGCACACCCCCTCTCCTTCATTGTTCTAGTGGGCTTTTTCTGTACCTTTTGTAACTCCACTTTGAGTTGCAACAACCAGAACTGCACATAGTACCCTAACTGGGGGACACCAGTGGTTGATGTACAGGCAGGAAGGTGCCCAGTGCCATGTTCCTAATGCCACTGCCAGAGATGCACATCAGCTCCTTGGCTTCCTAGTCCTGTGCATTGAGCTTCCTCAGGACTGGTAGTGGAAGCTCCAGGATCTCTTTCCTAATTTGTAACTACGAGGTCTGAGGTCAGCACTGTGCAGGTATGGTTTAGATTATTATTCCCTAGATTAATCGTTGTACATTTGTCTGCATTGAAACTCTTCTGCCACCTTTTTGACCCCTTACTTTTGTGAAGTCTTAATGTAGCTCCTCATTATCAGGACAGCACTTGGCTACCTGAGTTTAAAGGAATCTTCACACTTAGAGATGTCACCACCTTCTCATTTCTCTGTGTCATTACTGAAAATATTGACTAAAATTGGTTCCAGCAAAGATCCCCAGAAGGGATTGTGGATCTTACTGCTGATTCTTTTCCAATTTTCAGTACATTAAAGCATCTTTCCCTAATCCTGCAGAAATATTTTTTTCTGATAATCTTTGAAGTGGAACCTCTTACACCTCAGTTCCTGCTTGTAAGGAAATTCTTGGAAATATTAATTTCCTAATTTCTTAGTAAGATATGAGTAAATTTTTTTTTAAATTCTTGCTAACCATTTAACATGTCCAGTTTTGAGTGGAGATGCTGAGTGTCAAACCCATGACATGATGGTGTCCCTTTCATTGCCAAATATCTGATATTGGATATTTTTTAAATCATTATTTACAACGCAATTTTGCTAACTTTGTAATTCTTCCTGTGTGTCTTGGCATAATTTAATCTCAGAATAGACTTTTATCATGTTTGCTGGATTTGGTATCAAAACATACATACCAGTCAGGCAGCTGGCTCAGAAAATTCCTGTCTGGATCCCTACAATTTCACAGTATTGTATCTTCTGAAAATGATTCTAATACTGCCCATGATTTCTTCTGGTAAGTTCACACTATGATTCTGCTGGGAATAAAGGATTAATGGTATAAAATTTTGGAATCGTAATTTGGGAAGAAAGGGAACTAATTCATATTTTTAGTGTGAAGTTTAATTCAGATGAAGCATCATTCTTGAAAATTATTCTGGTCTAAGGGAGGTCCAGGAATCCTTACAAAGTCATATGTTACTTCTATAGTTTTAGAAGGGCAGAGAGTATTAGAGGGTCTTTGTATTTGCTGGAACTGTAGAAAAGTGGCCTTTCACCATTGAGCCGGACAAATGAATTCACTTTTCTTGTCCTGCACTTAAAATACTTCATGTATCTACCAGGTAATATACATAGTGATCCTTCCCCCCTCCTGTTTTCTCACTCTGCCCACCCCAGAATGTACTTCTCTGATATGGTTTATGGTGGTAACTAACCAAAGGATCTAATCACAGCTGTACAAAACTGAGACTTGTTTAAATCAGGTCTTAACTTCTGTTTGGCCTCTTCTGGCAGACCTCCACAAATGGCAGAGAGGTTGTTCCATGGCTTTACTGAGCTTTGCCAGGAACCATTGGCAGGATGCAGAGAGCAAATCCTCTGAGAGAAAATCATTAAGAGCAAACAATGCTAATTTGTGTTGTGAACAAAAATATTTAAAAGGTAGGAAGAAGTTCAAACATTTTTAGAAATGTGCTTTTAGAAATATGGCAGGAATACTTAACTTTGTAATTTTCCCTTGGACTTCAGGAATGATCTTGAGCCATCTGAGATCAGTAATTTGTGTTAATATGCTCTTGCATGCCAAAAATACTTAGGTAACTGTAACTGTTTACTTTTAAAGATGTTGTTGTCACCAACACAAGTCTGCAGAAGGAGGCTGTGTAAATAATTGCATTAATATGTAGAATTTGTTGGAACACTTTGTATGAAGACAGGAAAATAACGTATGGCTAGATACTTTTGAGCTTGTGGATAACTAATGTTCTAATCTGAGTGCCAGCTTTACCATAAGGTTTCATTCAATGCATGAGGTAACCAGCAATACCATTTCTTAGAAGAGATGCTGATTCACTCTTACTGCATTTACTGGCACAAACTGACCCAGTGTTTAGACACAGGAGTAGGTGTCCTGATTTCTTAACACAGAGGCACAAGTGAAAGAAATTCTGCGTAAGAGCACCCTGTGAATGAGGACGTTTTTGTTCAGGTGCCTAAAAGTCAGTTTGCAAGTGATGTGTTAGGCAAGTTTCAAGCTGTTGCTCTTTTTTTCTATAGGTTTTCTATTTATACAATTTATCTTCTGACCCTCATGAGTTTACATTCAAGAGCTGCTTGTTGAGTAGTGGTGTAAAACAGGTATTCCCTCACTAAACTCACAGTTCAACAAAGCAAAACAAATTATTCTGTGACTTCCTTAGAAGTAAGGGTCATCATTGTAAAGGCATCTCTGATTTATTACCATCACCAGGTTTCAGAATAGCCCTTCAGTTTCAGGCAGACAGTGTGATTTCTCAAATTCGTGTTTGGTGTTGAATTCTAGAGAGCTTAAATATTTTTCTTACTTATTGCTCATTTTGTAGGCTATTGTGCAAATCTTTGCAGCTCCTTGTGCAAACCTGAGTTGTACATTCTGGCCTAAAAATTGTATTTCAGCCCTTTCTATGTGCTTCTCACTGTTGAGATATGTGAAAGGTGGAGAATCATAGAATCATAGAATGGTTTTGGTTGGAAGGGATCTTAAAGACCATCTAATTTCAACTCCACTGCCATGGGCAGGGTCACCTTCTACTAGACCAGGTGCTGAAAGCCACATCCAACTTGGCTGTGAGCACTTGAAAAGGAGTATCCACAACTTCTCTGGGCAACCTGTTTCAGTGACTCATCACCCTCATGTTAAGCATTTCTTCGTAACATCTGATCTAAACCTACCTTCTTGAATTTTAAAGCCTTTACACCTTGTCCTGTCACTCCATGCCTTTGTAAAAATTCCCTCTCCAGCCCCTTTGTAGCCCCTTTAGTACTGGAAGGTGCTATAAAGTCACCCTTGACCCTTCTCTTCTCCAGGCTGAACAACCTTAAGTCTCTCAGCTTGTCTTCATGACAAGTTGAGAGTTGTTCCAGCCTTCTGAGCATCTTTGTGACCTCCTTGGGACTTGCTCCAACAGTTCCATGTCCTTCTTTGGGGCCCCAGAGCTGGTACAGCACTCCCAGTGGGGTCTCAGAAGGGCAGAGCAGAGGGGCAGAATCACCTCCCTCGACCTGATGCCCACGGGGTTTTTGTTGCAGCCCAGAACATGTTTGGCTTTCTGGGCTGCAAGTGCACATGGCAGGGTCATGTTGAGCTTCACATCAACCCACACCCCCAAGTCTTTCCCAACAGGGCTGCTTTTAACCCATTCTCCACCCAGCCTGTATATGTTGAGGTATGTGACCAGGTGAAAAGTGGGAGGTTAGAAAAGCAAAGACACATGTATAAACTGCAAATACTAGTTGAAGCTGTGACTGGTTGAAGTCACTCAGTGACAAAAGTCTAGTAACAGAATAAAATATATATATTGTCTCTATGACACAAAAATGTTAAATCAGCAGAATTCTGTAAATATAGTCTGTGAAAAGTTTTATGTTGTTTTTTTCTTTTCAGGCTGCCTCTAAAGAAACTATCATTGCTTGCATACAAATGAGATAGCCTAAAATGAGATGGTGATTCAAGTTTTACTTAAGTGACATGTATTTTGAATGTATAAAACACAGATAAACTGAAAACCAAAAAAATATTTTTTAATAAGTATGTTCCAGCATTTATAGCTGCAGAAAGGAGAAAAGGTTGCTTGAATGAATTGGTCAACACGGTATAGTTCAGCTGTTTTTTCCACAGTTAGTTTCTAAGCAAGTGTAGTTTTTGTAGCTCTTCTCTTGTATTTCCCCCTTGTTATAATTCTTTTTCATTGTAATGAGCACACAAATCTACACTTCAAATGAGATTGCCATAGAATACACAAATCTGTGCTAAAAGATTAGTGGTTGTGGTCTGCAGCCAGGTATTGGCACTGGTATGGCTTTCAAGGTACTGAGGAGCTGCATCTTACATTAGACAGCATGTGACTAGAAAAATCCCAGGAAGCAAAGGGAAAAGCTTAAAACTTTATCCCTCCCAGCTGAATGCCCTGCTCTTGGAGCTGCAAAGTCATTCTCAAGGTTTTTGGCTCTTTTTTTCAATCCATTGCTTTAGCTGCACAGTGGTCCTGCTTCAGCAGATGTCAGTGTCTCTTTCCTTAGTAGGGCTCCAAACTATCCAAGAGTAGCTAAACTTTTTTCCTACCTCTTAGTTACTAAGAAAGGGAAAGACTGCTGCTATTGCTTTCTCTTCCTGGCATATTTTGAAAGAAACAATATTGTCTCCTGGTATTTTGAAAGAAAGAGTTTTGGACTCTAAAAAAGCCTTAGAACTCTAAACCTGTGATGGTATGAGGCTTTTGCAGAAAAAAGCACCAAACTCCCAAATATGAGAGATCAAAAGTGCTGTTATCAACACGTGCTCTGTGAGTCTTTAGCAGTTACAAGGTCCCTACAAAGAGTTGTAGAGCCCTTTGCTTAGCTGACTTTCCTGAGGCACTGTGTAAGACTTTCCAGCAGCTGACTTAAAGTGCTCTCTCTGCCAACACAGTGGCTGGGCACCCTTGCTGGAATCACTCACAGAAGAATCTCTTTCAGTTTTGCATAGCAGGTACTCAAGTGAGGCAGAAATAAAAACTTGTATAAAATAGCAAAACTGATAAAGACATGCCATAATCTGGGTTTGTTTGTGTGTCCTTGTAGTACCAGTTCTGAGGCAGAGCTAACTTTGGCCACAGGATTTGGTTATCTCAGTCCATACTGATGATTGCTGTACATGTCCAATTATCAAGTTTGACTATTATAATAATATAATAGGTTCTGATATAAGAACCTTCCTGACCATCCTATACTAGAATTTCTTTAACAGCTCTCCCAGCCCTCATTTGCATGCTGGGAAAGGGAATCACAATGTAATTTGTGTCCTAAAAGAGAAAACCTCAGAAAACACTCAGAAAACTACCTAATCCTTGTAAACTGGACTGCGTGGCTGACTGGTGTGCCACTGCAACAAATGGTAATTACAGGCATGCTCGAAGCAAGGCTTTCATAAAACTGAATGAAAAGTATGATTCATTTCCCAGGAAGACTGACCCACCCATTCAGCCATTGACATGTCTGTTGTCCTCTTTTGCTTCTTCTTTTTCTTAAGTTTCAAAGGAAAATAACATGTCTAAAATAGAAGACCTGCCTGAACATATTCCTCTTCTGTATTTAAATCAATTTGTAAAATAATGTTTTGATTATAGGGTTTCCTAATTTCTCAAGTGTTAATAGCTCTATGCATTTTCACCCATCTACTTGTGTACTAATGACAAGTAGTGCTCAGTGGCTTAAATCTTCTGTTGGCCTCTGATAAGAAAGTTTCCATCATTTCCAATCATACTGAATATAAGTTTCTAATATTGTTAAGTATTCTATTTCAAAAGAATTTACATATAACATTAAAAAGCTATGTATTATCTCAAGATGGTTAATTACTTTTGGAAAGAAGTTTGTGATGTACTGCTAGCTTAAGATTTCAGTTAGAGACTTGCTTTTACAATAGTATAATCCTTAACCCACTTTAAACATTCAAACATCCAATAACTTGATCTTGCATATAAGAAAAGATGCCTGTGGCTACCTATGCCAGACATGTTTGCAGGATTAAAGTGAGAGTGCAGTAGGGTGGTGCTGATGCTACTGGTTTATACCAGTTTTTTTATCCTTTTTTCAGGGTTTTAGATCAGTGTGAGCAGGGTTCTAATTAAATTCTTTCAAATAAAATTTCCCCTGCATCTTCAAAAGTGTTGTATTATTTTATATTTTTAATTGTATTTGACTTTTCATGCATGTATATGCTTTGTCTAAGTATTACTTAAATTCTAAATTTCATATGATCAACAGACTAGAAAATTTTTTCTCAACATTTTGGCCATGACAGCAATATATGTAAAGAGGGATTTCCATCCTTCAGTGAGTTTAGGGACAACAAGATGTTTGTGAAACACAATTAGCAAGACTGCTGCCCTCGTGGAGCTCACTTCATAGTCAGGATTGTAATATAGAGTCAAATTCCCTAGTTCAAAACTAAACCAAAATGAGCCTTCTCCATTTGTGATTCTCTTAGAGGAGGAGAAAGTATTTCATAAGGCCCTTGCAAATTCATGCTTGTCAAAAGTTAAAAGAGATAAAAGTCATGTACATTCTTAGATCTATTGCTGGGTCAGTATGCAGACAGCAGAATGCATAACTTATATGGCAGCATATAACAGTGTATATGGTCAACACCAGTATCTCAAATGCAGCCTCCATTTACCAAATCCAGCCAATCAAAACAACCAAATAGTCAAAGATGTATTCCTGTTTCCAGAGTGAACTTTACTCTTGTGGAGACCTGATTAATGTGCTTTGGAGACCTGTAATGAGGGAGAGCTTAATTATTCAGATTTATCAGCTTGCAAAGGTTTTGGATGATCCCACATAAGCCTGTTCAATCGGCATTCCAGAATGTGCAACCTGTGTGTTCAGCAGCGGTTGTGATTTGTTTAAGCATGCAATTTAACCTTAAATGCCAGGATTTTCAGAAATATTTTCCATTAACTGAAGAGATCCCCTCTTCTAGGCAATTGAGCTTATTTGACAAGTTTCACTTTATATACTGCATGAGTTATTATTAATTCTGTGCATAGTGCCATAACAGCACTGCCTGTTTACTATATAAAGATGTGTTCCCTCCCCCAGAATCTTGCAATCCAAGATAAGTGAGAGGAGACAATGAGAAAGCCATACTAGAAGAGGAGGGTGTGGAGTAAAACAAGAGACAGATAAGATGGCAAAAAAGAACCTGACAGATAGGCAGGAGCAGGCTCTGGGAGCACTTTGCCTGTGAGAACCTTCTGACTGCTGCTGCACCCAGCTGTGCTGGTGCTCCATGGCATCACCCACTTCCCTTTGCTGGGGCACTGCTGCCAACTTTGGTTCTCAGCTTCACTTCACTAAATTCACTTGTTTACTCCTAAGTGTCCCTTTGCTTCTTCTCCTGCCACCCCTTCATAAGACATTCTCCTGCAGAAAGGGAGCGCTGTAAAATAAATTTGCCTTCCCTCAAACTCCCCCTTCATTGACTTCTGTTGTAGAAACACTAGTAATCCCTGCACCAGCACTAAACTAACCCTAATAATATCTTTTTGCTGATTAAAAGAAACTAAAAATGCACCGTAAGTAAAAGCTGTATGCCCAGCTAATCTGTAGAAACAAACATTCTGCTTGTACACAATCACACTCACTCCACCATCTGTTTGCTTCCCATAACTATTGCTTAGTCTTTAGTGAAGTGTTTCTTGGCTTTTCTAGATAAAGTTGGTTTTAAACTTACACAACTTTGCAGCTGGACACATAAACTTGTAGCAGTGAAAATTACGAAGAAGAAAAGTAGAAGGTACTTTTGACACTGAAGTAAGATTCTGCTCTAAACCTAAGTGAAACATATCCCAAAGGATACAGCAGATTTGAAAATAGCACTGAAGAGGTACGAAAAGAATGAAGGTCGGAAAGAAGAAAGACATTTTTCTTCTTTTGACAGAAATCTGGGAATAATGTACCCAGCAGCTCTTCTTTTATGAAATCTCCAGCCATCAGCATGAGCCATAGTTTCCATTTTTCTCCACCAAGTAGCTTTCTGCCTGAGGAAAACTGAGCAAAATTTATTGGCTTTTATCAGTGAGATTCCCAGTGAATGCAGAGTCACCTGTGATCACAGAGAGCATATTAAGGTTAGAGAGTTAAGGAAATGTCCTGCTCCTCCTTTTGAAGAGCTCTTCTGACAGATCAACCTCTATAGTCTTTTGCAGAAAAGTAGGCTGAAGCTTTCAATGGAAAAAATAAGAATAGAAATAGTAAGCTGTTATTCTGTCTTTGACAAAATAATTCCACATCTAGGATTTAGCTAAATGTGGTGGACTAAAAGGAGCTGTTACAAACTTAGCTTGTTTTCTACCTTATATATTTCATTATTGTTGAGATGGTTGCAGTAGTTCTTCAGCAGTCTTGTCAGAGAAGGTCCTTAGAGACCTATGGATGATGCCAAAGCCATATGAACAATGTAGATGTTCCAGAAAGGACTTGCAGACTGCTGCAGTGCATCTTAGGTGTTCCACAGGAACAGCAGGAGAGGTACTGAAGCAACCACATATACATGCAGAGTAAATAGTTTGCTCTGCCACTGCATTAGCAAGGAAACCACTTCAAACAACTCTCTCTACCTAGGGAAAAATGTAGTAATAATAAGCAATAGCAGAAGTCTCCACTCCTTGCCCCAGAGGTTGTCTACTAATCCTTAGGAGCCTTTGCACTCTGCAGGCTTCCTTTTTCTATCCTCATTTGTCACTGCAAAAATATTTGTATGGGTCACAGGCATACTGCAATTAAAAAAAAAATTATTAGAGAAAAAATGTTCACCAATGAATCCCTTTATATATGTAAAGTAAACAACAAACAATGTATGTTCTCTGAGGAAAACAGAAACTTGTTAAAGAAGCTAGAAATCCTTCCTGCTTGTGAGTTGCTGGAAGCCCATTGTGCTGATGCTTCTGAAAGGGAACTGAATGCACTTGCGAGGGTTTTCTTTTCTTTAATTTCAAAAGCATTCTCTGGTTTGAGATCTCCTCATAGCTAATTAAAACAAGAACACAGGGAGACATTAGTTATGCACCAGAGTGGGAGTCAGAAGATGTTAGTTCAGTTCCCAGCCCTGCCACTGACTTCCTGGGTGACCTTGGGTAAGCCTCTTGATGTTGATTTTCAAAAGACCTCTGGGGCCAAATTTTCATACTGAAGTTTGGTTTTCAAAGGAGCTCAGTATCTAGTGATTTCCATGATGTTGATTATGGCCAGAATTTCAAGCAAGCTCAGCAAGAAATAGGCTGAGCTCATTTGAAAATCAGGCTCTTAATTTTTTTCTGCCTCAGTTTCCCATCTCTGACAGTGCTGGTGAAATATTTCCCTTGTCTGTCCTGATTGTTTAGACTGTAGCTCTGCAATGCCAGAATTGTCTTTTCATGAATGTGTATAGTGTCTTGTACAATCTTGTTTAATCTCTATTATGGTTTTTAAGCATTACTGTAATGATTGTTACACCAGTGTTCTGTTTTAGCAAAGAAAGAAAGTGTAATCAGAAGAAAGCCTAATTATTGTGTTGCTTCTTGGATCTGGGTGAAGATCTATACTGATTTCTGTAGTTTACTTGGGAGGATGTCATGTGGAAAACACCAAAAGCTGTATTTAAGATCAGGATATGTAGGTTAGCTGACTTCTCTCGTCCAGCAGGGACAGTTGATCAATCAGAGCAGCCGGTTAGGTTGGTTTCGCGTGATTTGATTTGTCAATAAACTTATTGACTGTCTCCTACTACCTTGTTATCCTTTAGCTGCTTACAATCCAATTGTTCAATAATTTGCTGAGGAAGATTTTCAGGCACTGAGTGGTGTGAATTTCCATACACCTTCCTGCCTCTCTGGTTAATAATGTGATTCTGTTTGTAGTTCCTACTGCACCAGGTCTGTTTGCACTTTTCCCACACTGCTTTCATGCTCTTGCAACATCTCAGAGCAACATAACATTCTCTGTTGGCAAGGGCATAGAGTGCTTCTTCGCTTCATAAGTGCTGTTTGCTTCCTGGGACCCACTACAACCCATTCCTGAAATTCCAGATCAGCATTGTCAGTGATAATCGAGCTCCTGGTTTCAAGCTCTGTGCTGTACAAGCCAGAGGCCAAATGTAGTAACCCAGGAATGTGTGATTGCAAAGACTGTCACTTCCCAAGGAACTCTGCTTACTGCTAAATGACTGCCCTTTCCACATACCTGTGGGTGTCACTAATACAGTGACTCTTCCCTGCTAGGTTTGTCATATATGGGTGGCCAGCACCTCAAGCAGCTGAAAGTTTGGAAGTGATCATTTCCTATGTTTACAAAACTAGCATGCACTTGCTGCTGTTTTCCAGCTTCCCCTGTACTCCATGGCTAGAAATAGTTATTATTCAAGTATGTGCCCTCTGAAGAGTCCTTTTGATACTTTATGCTTTCCTTTACGTGAAATGGGATGCTGTACCTTGATTAGCTCTGCAATGAAAAATCTAGCAGGACACTTCTAGGAAGTGTATGATCCTGGCTGTTTTTCAGTTACAGCTGCATGTGTTTTGTCATGGGGAGAGCTTAACTGTGCCATTTGTCTGTGACTAGAATTTTCTATTGTTCCATTTTTTAAAGGAGAGACTCCGTTTTTGGTCTTTACTAAAAGTGCCTTTCATTTTCTTGATCTAACAAATAATGTTCTAAATTGTGTTACATGTTCTAGTGTTGGCATGCATGCCATGCCAAGGTGGTATTTGATTTCAAAGAGCTGTTATCTGCCAGGACTGGTATCTGTAAATAAAACCTTGGAATCAGGGAAATACTACACATGGTTTGGGTTTAAGAGACCTTTAGAGATCATCTAGTTCCAACCCCTCTCCCATGACATATTCCACAAAATCAGGCTGCTCAAGGACCTGTCCAACACTTTCAGGCATGGGATGTCCACAGCTTCTTCTGTTCCAGTGTGTCAGCACACTCATAGTAAAGAATGTCTTCCTCACACCCAGTCTAATCTGTCCTCTTGCAGTTTAAAAGCTCTGCTCCTTGTCTTGTTGCTGCAGGCTCTGGTAAAAGTCTCTCTCCAACTTTCTTCCGATCCCCTTTTATATATTGATTTAGTCCTTAAAAGTTTTCAGTTCCTTCCAGTTACTGAACCCTGCTCCCCCATATTTTTATTAGCTCTATCCAATTATGTAGAAAAGGAGGAATCTTAAACTACCTTTACAAACCAGAAAGTCCCAGTAACACTGAGCTAACCTAAATTCTGGGTTGTAAGGCTGTGCTTGATTTCTGATGTGAAAGAAGCACTGACAAAAAGGTGATTCCTTAGGGTAGCTCTTTTGTATTCAGTTTTGGTTTCCTTATGTAATTAGTGCAGTTTGATTGTTTCATTTATATTAAACTGTTTATTTTGAGATACAAACCCTCGATCATCCTCAGATCATGTACAATCATGTAAGGATTGTATGTTTTTCTACAAGGGCTGAAGTGCCAACCAAAGAATGCAAGGAAAGTTAATAGTTCTTAAGAGGTGAACTATAATATTATTCCATTCCGGTCATAAGTATAAGACTAAAATAATGAGTGTAACATTAACTCCTTTACTAGAAAGATGAAGACTGTGCAGGATGCCCTGTGCATTTAGCTATGTGCTCGTTATCCTTATTACAAAGCACCAGTGACACTGCAACTGCTGTCCCATCAATTCAACATTAGATTCCCTTGTTCTGCTAGTCCTGCTCTGCCATTCTTGTTTCTGCTGCTGTGTGCATCTGTGCTGAGGCTGTTCAAGTCCTTTCTCTGTCCTAATTCACTCCCCTATTAAAGCTGATCTGGAGAAGAAAGTGTAGGCATAGAGAGACCTTGAGGGTTTAAAAGACTCTGCCTAGTGTTGGACCTTAGTTAAGCCCCTCACAATCATCCCAGCATGTTTGCCAAAAAGCACAGACATTTCCAGATTGACTCTTATCTGCACCACGCAGAATGTCAAGATGAAGTCAGAAGTGCACTGTCATATAAATGACAGTGATAGAATGATAAGAGTTTTCTGATGCATGTAGCATTAAAGAAGATGCACTCTGCCAGTTACACTCCTGGCACGAGAATCTGCAGAAAGGGATTTAAAATAAATATCAATCAGACTTAAAATTAACTACTAATTACCATCAGAAGCTACTAGGCTTCTGCCATTATAATTCATGAGTATTTATAGCTCAGGGCTCTAGCATTAAACTTTTCTACTGACTGCCACTCAAGAAGCCTAATCTTACATCACAGGACAGGTTGAGAAAAATCATCTCAAACCAATGACAGCATTATGGTTGGCTGCACAAGGCCACCATGACATTGTTTTGAGGATGCTCTGTATACTGGGATTAGGAACATTTTTTGTGTCTTTTAGGGAACATATACTGAGGATTATTACAGTGAAGATGTCTCAATGTGCACAGCATACAGATACATGCAAAATGTCTTCTTACACACACACAGGCAATATGTCACCCTGCTTTAATCTAAATGGAAACCATGCAGTTTTATGATTGAGCAATGGCCAGTTGCTATAAGTCCCTCTTAAAACCCCCCTAAACAACAACTCAGTTTTATTTCTTTTGTTTTGATATGAATTATTATTTCTTCTTTTTTTTTCATGTAGCTTAGCAAAGATGTATTATTTTATAAATATGACTTACTAGAAAATTACCATGTGTTCTCCAGTGCAAGTGTTGGTGTTCTTAGAATAAACAACCAGATATTGTGCAATTACTAGAACATACTGGTTTTTTTCTGAGTTGTAGTTTTTGCTTTTAGTGTGGAACTGATGCATTCACTAAGAATGTATTTGGAAATTGTTCATAGCCTTAGTTACTCAGGGGCAAGACAGTGTGGTCTAATGGGAAAGACAATGGTCTAACACTGGTGCTGGTGGTTCTGGATGTATTCCTGCCCTGTGCCTCAGTTTTCCACCAATGAAATGGTCACAATCATATAATTGACCTCTTTCTATAGTGCTTTGTATTCAAGAGTAGCAGAAGGGTGTTAGTATTTCTACAAATGTTGTTGCTTAAGAAAAATTCCTCTTCTAAAGAGATTGTCAGGACTGTGGGCTGGTAACCAGGGCAGGAGCAGAGCAGGAGATGCAGCCCCAGGCATGTACCAGGCCAGTGTCTGAAGCAGTGACAGGCTATCCCAGGGGTGTTCCAGGCAGTGCAAAGCTGCAGAATTCAGAACAACTGGAATGGTAAAGTTTATACGCAAAATACAGAAAAAAAAAATTTCTATTAAAAAACTTGGGAGATTAACACAACTTCTCTTTTTATACATCCTAATAATAAAGCTCAAAAGGTTATGTGGATATATATAGTGCTTCACTGCACATTGAATTATAGTCACTTGATGTTACATTTTAAAATTAAGTAAACTCATTCTGAAAGTAGGTAAGAATTTTAGAAAGCATTGTGAAGTATTGAAATGCATCACTAAGAAGATAATTGCAAATTCTGTCTTCATTAAGACTAATTTTAAAATAAAATATAGCACCTAAAAATTTCTTTCAAGTGCTCCAACATTTAGGGGGTGGAAAAAAGGGTATTTTGTTCCCACCATTTTGTTTTCACATTTTCATATTTGTACTCATGTCTTTATTCAAGAGCAATATTTTACATCAGTCTTCTGGTAAAGAAAAACGCATCTGTTCTCCCCTCCTTCCTTTGGGTGAAAGGGGTAGTGGAGCTGGTTTTCTGTACTATAAATCTGCCCATTCTCAAAGGTGATAGATTGCTCTTTCCTGTGCTTTCTCTGCAGTTTCAGAGCTGCTGAGCCTGTGTCATTCTTGCCAATCACAAAATCAACAGGTTAGTGTTCAGGGATTAGAGCTTCATCCTTCTCTAAAGGTATAGCTTCTAAATATTCCTACCTATGCCCCCAACACATGACAAACTCCATATGTCCATGTTCACAACTCTCCTGGCACCACCATTCTAAGGTGTTTTCAGAGAGCTGTTTAGAATAGGAAAACAGTGAAGTCTTTGTCAAAAAGTCTTGTGAGGAGAATGTGAAGAGACGGATTGAAATGGTAATCTGAGTGATAATTTTCTAGGGGTGTGATCATTTGCTGTAGCTGGGAGGTTTTCTGCTCACTGGTTCCATAGCAGCCTGTTGGATGGACTGCTAGGGACCACTGCTACCTGGGCTGCTTGCCCCACCACTGCTCTTTTTGTTTTCTGTCCGTTATCCTGGAACAGTTCTGTTCAGGAGCATATTCTAGCAGAAGCTTGTTCCACCTGAAAAGCCTTCACCAGTTCACCTTTTCAGAAATGAATGTCTACAAGAACTCACAAATGACATACTGAAATAGGCAAAGTGACTCCCAGCCACAGGGGTTACAAGATACATGACATTACCTTTTGTTGACAGATGTCATAGACATGATTTGTGCTTGTAGAGAATACTTGCAATGGACTCTTCTGAGAAATTATGAGGTAAATTTACAGAATAGACCATCCAGGGACTGCTAGGGACTTCTGCAAAAATGGGTGGGCCTCCCCTCTGCTGTTGATACCAACAGCTGTCCTCTCACTACTCCAGCCCAGGATTAACAGTGCCTTCCTCAAGTCCAGTGTGGAAGTGGATTAGGCTAAACAGCCAAAAGGCACTTCTAGTGCAGAATAGGAGTGTCCACACACTGACTTAGTGCCAAGTAGTTAATGCATTCTGTATTCACACCCTCACTTATTTTGCAACAACTTCCCTGTGTAGGCAAGCCCTACATGTTCATGTCATTTGATGGTTAGCATTGCATCAGTGACATTCCAGATTCTGACCACAATGTTAGTAATGGAAAGTGGTTCATCTTCTAATGAAATGGTAGGCTTTTTTTTTTCCTGGTTGCATCTTTTGCAACTTTTTCTTTCATGTGCCTGGAGTGAATTTCTTCATTTTTTAAATGTGTGTGATATTCTTCTCATCTCTGATACATGAAATTATGCTCTCTAAGCATGGCAATTGCCTTTATACATTATACTGCATGAAGCAGTGATTGCTCAGCCTTTTTTCTTCTGAAGAGCAGGAGAAAGCCCAAGTAATAAAAAATGTTCTTCACATATATTTACAATTTAGTAGCTTGTGTCTGATATATTTTTTCCTCATAAGATATTCCAGTTTTCATGTTTCACTCATACTGTGGCATCCTTAATACTTGTGCTCCATTGTCACATGCCTGGCATGCATTCATGTAGACCTAGAGTTTCCTGGTCATTTAAGCAGTCTGTTTATCAGTTTGGTTTATTTTCAGCAAGTCTCTGGTACTTAACCTGCTTCTTAAGTTTACATGTCATCGTGAGTGACAGTGGTTAAGATGGAAAAAATATGACCACCTTAGGTTTTCCAGAAACAGTAGCTCCTCTGAGCTTACTGATGAGCTTTCATGACATCTTTTTAGGTAATCTTCATCTCCCCCAGCAGCTTCTTCAGATCGAGTCCAAGCAGCAGCAATGAGGAAACTGCAGTTTAAAATGTCATCCGAGGACTTTGAAGTGTGGATTTCTCATGTTTTTTTGCAATAACAGAAGGAGCAAGAAAGCTGCCTCTCTGTTTGCCTACCAAATTGTTTGAGTTGTGTGGTTTATAATCAAAGATATAATTTCTGTTCTACAGACACAGTTCCCACTGAATTTCAGTGGGACAGTCTGAATTTCCTGAAATCTAAAGGCAAAGTTGGTCTCTTCTCACTTTGATTAGCGTGTGAGTTGGAGGTTTTGCAGGGTTTTCTGGAGTTCTGGTTGTTTTTTCTTTCCCTAGGATTTGTAGTCACATTTTATTATTTATATATTAAACAGCAAATTGTATCTAGCTGCAAGTGTCCTTCAATCTCCTTCACTTACATTATTTCTGTAAGAGTTGTCCAATAACATTTCCATCAAATCACAGTTTCTCTTCATTTAAAGGCCATTCTGGAAAACTGGCATCAAGCAGCTCTACTCAGTAGTGAATGGGTAAAATGGGAACAGTATTTCCATTTAGAATAGTGTATTTTAAAAGACTTGTAGCTTAGTGGGACAAAATACTGTAAAACATACAAGTGCTGTGAATTTGATGGCCTTAAAGGAGTTTTTAGAGGATTGATGTTTAGTGCAAGACATGACCCTTTCCTTCCTCACTATTATATAAAGGAACTAAAAATTTGCTAATACATTCATCTAATTTGTATTTCACACTCCAGGAAAATAAGAATGGCTTATATTTACAGGATTGTCATTGGATTGACCAAGTGCACCTCTATGTGCTTTTTAAACAAGTATCTGTCAAACAGGGCACATACAAAGCACTTGGCAGTAAATTACCAGCAAGTTGCTTGGCCTGGGCAGGAGCAAGTAAATTTGCAATTGCAATCTGGAGCAACATGTTAGAGGCCACCTTCCTTAGATCAACTTTGTATTGCAACACCAGCAGGTAATCAAATTCTAATGTACTTTAATGCAAAGCCTAGTTTGGCTTGGTTGGCAAATTAAACTATCGCATGCCTCTGGCAAAAAGCACAAAGCCTTTGAACTGTTTGACTGCAGCTGTAGCTTGCACACCTTATTTTCCCTCTTAAAAATCAAATTAAACTGTAACCTGCAGCCTCTGCAGTAATTTTCAAAGAAAATTAAACTGTTGCTAACCTTTCTAGCAAAGATAACTGTCTCTAATCAAGCTGAAAGGTCCAGGACAAAATTCCGCTCTCCAAGTTTAGACAAATTCATTGAAGGAAAACTCCAGGGCTTATTAAGGATGAAGATATTACCTCTGACTCAGGAAGTCCTTGGCCACAAGTTGCTAGAGACTGGGAGAGTTTGCCAGGAAGGTATTACTCTCTGCTTCCCCTCTTCTTTCACTCCTACAGCATTTACTGCAGATCCATCCCTAGGGAAGGACACTGGACAGTTTTGGTCTGCTTCTCTGGACTGAAGGCTTAACCCAAATTCAGAGCAGTGATGGGCATGCTGACCCACTTCCAAGCATTACTTGGTGTTCTCAGCAGTGTCAGGTCCTTCCTTTAGACTTGGCCCTGGCCTTTCCTCACTCCAGATGCCTTCTGACTCCTAGAGCACAACTCCTGGATGTGACAAAGTCCTTCACCTCCCCCACCTTTCATTATTTTCTGTGCCCTGCTGGCAGGAACACTTGGCATCTGACTTGTCCTCATAACATTCATGTTTTTCTTGGAGCTCTCAAAGATAGGATTTTTCCCAGCCTGGATGAGTTGCTGTTATTTCTATGGAGTCAGCAGTACAATAGACCCTCTTGGGAGCCAAGACCTTGTCTGTCTGGTGGCTCAGGCTTACAAAGACTCAATCCCACATGCTTAACGTTACCCTTTGATTCTCAGGATTAGTGTCTGACTGTGGCAGGTGAGAAGGCAGAACAGCCCAGCACAAAAGGAAAGAAATCAACTGAGTTTACATTGCAACATGTACTCACTGCGTACCAGGTTAGAGAAACAGAAAATGGGAGAGGGCATTGCTGACACTGGGAGCAGTGAGCAGACAGCAGTCTCTTGGTCATAGAAATAACAATGACAGTGGAGAGGATTTTTCCTCTCATGTTTTTTTAACATGTATATTATTTATGCTTAGTATAATTCACAATCCAGCAGTTAATGTCTCTACACTATGGTTTTCCTATTTTTAAAAGTTGGCTTAAAAGTTCTGAGTCTCTCTCAGCAGACTAAGTAAAAACTGAGCAAAGGCATGTTAGTCACAAAATTATCAAGAGATGAAAGTGATAAAGATATAAATTAATACCAGCTTTTAATTAAAATTGAATAAGGAAAAAAAGTTGGCAGTTGCAAAATTCATTATGATGTGTTAACAAAAATAGATATCTTTATAAGAATGCAGTTTTATTACAACAGCTGTAAACATCATTGCTGAGATAGCAAGATAGAAAATGTGTTACTAATACTCATAACATGTTTCAGTTGGCTGGAATGGAAAACTAGAAACTGTTAAGGCACTTAATATGTGATCTCTCAGACTACCAAAATAGATGTATGCACTTCTGTTACTTAAGGCAACATTTGAATTTTGGGAACAATAACTTAGTGTATTCTGCGTCTGGTTTTAATTTGCAAGGAAAACTCAATTTTATAAAAATATAACCTAACTTAGCTGAAATATGTATGAGCCAGTGTTTTTATTTCTTTCTGTAGAATAGTCAGACTTGCAATTTAGATCCTCCAAATTTTCGTTCATTTCATTTGGTAAAAAAAAATCCCTTTGACTTTAATGAAAACATCTTCCAATATGAGGCTACAGATACAGATCTACAGTTTAGAGCATCTTTCTGACCAGCTTAGGATGTTTGTGTGTCTTGTGTAATGTCTGCAAAATTTACTGTCACTGAAAAAAGTGATTTTCTTTCTTCTCCTGTAATGTAAAACATCAAGCAATAACAACAAATCTGTGGGTGGTTTATCTGATTTATGATAATTTGCTATTGACATGCTTGAGGTATTACTTGCATCATCCCAGTCTTGCATATTTGTTTTTAAAAATATTAGCTGCTTATGAAAAGGAAATATTTTAAATAATGATTTATTTGGGCTGTGATCGCCTCTTGAAGCCAGGGCCCCACTCTGATAGGCTGTATACAAAATCTTTGCAAATGAAGTGCAACCTGAAGTGTTTAAGATAAGATTGCAGCAAGAGGACAGTTTGAATCCAAGAAGATTAATATACCCCACCTACAAGGATTAGGTCTCAACTCATGAAATTTCAACCATTAAACATGAGGCATCTGAATGACCTCCAAAGCCAGTATGGGGAAAAGTTACCCTAGCCTGGGATTTAGCTCCCATAATTTAGAAACCTGAGGCCTTCAGGGGAGGCTCAAGCACCAGTACCCAAACTTGAGCTCTTATTTTTGAACTTGGATGCTTCACTACAGTCTCCTAAATTCTTGTGTCGGTACCTAAATAAGCATACACAGAAGTGATGAGGGAAGTGGTGACTCTTTAGCAAAGTCAGGAGGTGCTCCACAGGTGAATGCTCTTCCAGAAAAAGCCACTTCCGTGCCTATCTTACAGTGCTGGGTTGTAGAAGTAAAGTCACAGGTACAAGCCCCATATTTTAAAAATTCACCCACCTTCCTTGGCACCTACTTATTGATTTTTTTTTTAAAATCACCTTTTGTAAACAATCCCCTGTCCTAGATCTTGCTATTACTGATGCTTTCTAATGCCACTGACTGATGTGATGCCCTGGTACATTGGAATTATATGCCAAGTTTCTGAATTGAAACAAAGTACAACATAGAAAAATGTGATGTTTTCCACAGGAAAGATTAGAGCTGCAGTATGTAAAAATTTGCAGATACATGAATTTAAGGACAATCTGAATCTCTTGTTTTGTTGGCATTCCTTGTAAAAAAAAATCATTATGATATTGAAGTAAAGCAGCCCATGCCAAAGCTGCCACCTGCCAATAACTCCAATATTACTTAGCCTTGCTGTCTTAGTGGGATTTCACCCATAGCTTGGTATTTCAACCGCGTCATTTAAAAAAACCCTTTTTCCCTACAAAAGTTGTACTTTCTTCAAATACTATGTGCTTATGGTAGAATAAACCACATATATGAGCAATTTAAGGATAATATGTCACAGAGTTTTTTTCTGAAAACTGGTGACTAACACAAGCGCATTTCTGGTGTCCATACCATTGCAGTTTTGGTATTTATAGTTAAATTGTGCCCACTTTTTCCTTCTGATTTGCAAGTGTTTGCCTTTGTTAGGTGGTCAGTATCTGATGAAGGTATGTTAATATTCTTGGAGATTAAAGCCTTGAAGTTATGATTGACATTGGACATTTGAGCTCCTTTTCCCCAAGAATCCACACCCTGTTGATTGCATGAGACCATAGTAGCAGACACAGAAATATCCTTGATGAATGCCTGAGTATTCCCGTGGGATTCACAGGAGTAGAATGATAAGATGGTTTGGGTTGGAAGGGACCTTAAAGGTCATCTAGTTCCAGCCCCAGTACCTGGGGTTAGAGCACCTGGGTCAGAAACATTCCTAAATGCTTGGAATATTGAAATGGAAAGAAAGGCAAGCTCTGTTAAGGAGGAAGGTGTGGAAATAGGCCTGGCATACCAAGAGGTGCTGTGGTGGAGCTACAGCTGCAACATCAATGCCAAGAGTCCCCCAACGAGAGCTGTGCTGGCTCACAGGGCAGCGAGCTCAGCCTAGGCTGGGTGTGAGAGGTTTTGGTTGCTCCACAGGTGATGTCTGCTGGTATCATCCGGAAGATGATGGTATCACACAGGCATGCAGGACTGACCATAAGTTAGGAAACACTGGTCCTTAATAGATGTGGAAGACTGAATACCAGGGAGGCAAAGATTGTCTGATAGTGTGCAACAGCAGCACAGGGATCCCAGGCTGAGACACTGTAGAAGGCAAATCATTAAGTAATTCTAGACTCTCTGTGTTCACTTGTTTTTCTCACTCCTCCCTTGGAGTGCAGCTTGTGCAGCTAGAAAGAAAAATGTTCTCTTTGCTTGGGACACCTTGAGGACTGCACCCCAGGGCCCTTCTCTGCCTCTGCAAAGTCATTGCAGAACTACCCCAAAGGAATGGAAAGCTATGGCAGGTGTTAAGTTTGCTGTTATTACCAGATAAGATTCAAAGATAAACAAATGCATTCAACTAAAAGCCTAGATTTACAATAACAGAGGAGAGCTAGAAGATAAAACAACATGTATGCAATTCATTAAGGCTATACTTAGCTCTCTCTCTAAATATACAAAAAAAAATACATATATATATATATATATATATATATATATATTTTA
>VXBC01002422.1:883754-897542 GCA_013399945.1 Ploceus nigricollis | reverse complement strand
TATATTTGTCTCTTCCTTAGATGCTCCCATGTCTCAGCTTTTGACTTTGGCTGACTAACTTCTGCATGGAACACTAGTTGGTGTGCCCCTGGGTGCACAGAGTTGCTTATACCTTGCTTTCTTCTTCTGGTAAAGGTGGGGACCTGCAGCTCCTCCAGCTCTAGATGGATTTATTCTCATTTGTCTGCCCTTCATTCCCTGGCATTGGGCCACTGGATGTTTTCTGGGAATTGTCAGAAATTTCGTTCTGCCCCTCCTCTTTAAGGTTACTTCAATAACATTTCTGTTGTCCGTGACACTTTTTGGCTTTTGCTTTTCATTAATTATAGTCTTATCAAAATACAACAGCATCACTTTATAAATGATGCATTATGATAAACAGTACAAATTCCTTTTAAAGTGTATACAGTACGTACAGGCTATTCAGCAAGCCCATTTATGACACTCAAACACAAACTGATATTGAGGGTAGGACTGCCAGATCTGCTCCATTTCATCTTTTGTTAGCTTCTGGGGACTCATCTGTGTGTAACTGGGTTTTGGTGAACTTGAATAGTGAATACCAAAGGTTTTGCATATCTTCAGGCCAGCCTGCTCTCCTTCCCAGCCTTTCTTTCTGGCATTGCCTGTAAATAAAATAGCCACACACACACACACACGCACGCAAAGTGGTTACAATATAAAAATCCACATTTTCTAAAAGACTTTCTAGTACAGTATTTTTTGCAGTGTCTTGTTCATGGAGTGGTGCAGAAACATGCTGTGGTATATTAGATATCACTGTGAGATAGTGCTTGGCAAATGTTGGATTTTATTAGCTTATTTTAAGTATTGGCAATCTACATTAAATAAGAAACAATATTTTTCTCTTTTTCCCATTCTACTTTCTCATAGATCATGGTAATGACACCATTGAACAAATCGATGAAGATATAGCTGTGACTCGGAGTCAGATGAACTTTATTTGTCCCATTACACAGGTATGTATCACTGCTACAGTAATTGACAGGGAAATAGTTATTTCATATTCTTCATTGGTTTGTTTATTGCAAATCTGCAGTACTTGTTAAACAACATTATATTTAACAACAAAGTAGTATAAATTTTAAGTATTTTCAGAAAAGAGCAATACTGCTTGGGAAGAAAACCCATGTAAGTAGGAATGTCGTTTACCAAGCAGGACCTCATCCCATAATTTGACTGGAATGCCATGTATGAGTGGCAAACACACTTCCTGCTGTTTCACATAAAATCTCAGAAGAAGCATTTTCATGGGCATTATCAGTTCCTTTAAATCAATCCTTACTGATTACAGGTGACAATGAAGAGGCCAGTGCGGAACAAAGTCTGTGGACATATTTATGAAGAAGATGCCATTCTAGAAATGATCCAGACTCAAAAGCAGAAAAAGAAAAAAGTCCGGTAAGCTAAAAAGAATGTGTGGAAAAGCTATTTGCTTTGCTGTGTAAGTGGAATTTTACTCCACTTGTTCTAGGAAATGTATTTGGATTGGAAAGGCTGCAGGAAGTAAAACTTCAGCATCTGCCCAAGTCACAGCCTCCTCATTAGTACTAGACACGTGCAGGTGCTTTTCTTTTTAATGAAAACAATGTGTAAGGAAATATTCAGGAATTGTGTGGGGAAGTTACAGCTACTTGTAGCTGCACAACAGAAGTAAAGAGCTTTTGTATAGCCATGACCAACAAAGAGAGACCTCAGTTTCCTAAACTTTAGTTGCTGATTTGTTCCCACTGCTTATGTAGCAAGCCTTGAAGCAAATGAAAAACAATTTCCTCCGTGCACCTTATTTTGCAGTTATATTCCGATACAGCTCAGAAATATTAAAACTGAGTGTTAAAGTGAGAAATATTAAACCACAACATTTTAGGTAGAACAGAATTTAAGAATGAGATCAGATAGTGCAGTGCAGTTCCTACCATGATGCAGTTAAATAATTCTTTCCTTATATCACCAAAATAGTCTGTCATTTTTCCACATGGGATATATTTTTTTGAATGAAAAGATGTAACAGATGAATTTTTAAACCTCAAATTCTTCACAAGAAATTTGAAAATAATAATGATTTTAAGGAAAAAAAAGAAAAAGAAGAGGCTTGAACACTAATGCTTTTTGGAGGAAGTTGAGAGGACATATCATCTCATCACTGATTTCACCTTTGTTTTTACACCATTTATGCTAGACCCTCCTGCTCTGGGGCCAATGACTTCATGGAAACTTACCAGTTGTGGACTTCTTAATAAACGTGCAGTTTGCTTAGGAAGGTCTGTCAGGGACCAGCAGCCTGATTTCCCTGAAGATAATGCCACAGGCAGCTTGTTTCCTCCATCTGTTGCTCAGGCATTTCTGTTAGGCTCTACACAGTCCTCCATGAGGGTTACAAAGGTGGAGCTGGAGTTTTTATTCCTTGCTCCTTCCCTGCTACAGGAAAGCACTGCTATAAAACCAAGCATCAGTTGGGATGCCCAGCCACTATCTCAGTGTCAAGACAGCTTGAAGAACTAGATGGAACTACCTTGCTTGTGTTACAAAATCCAGGGAAAAATCTGGAAGGGGTGCAATATACTGGGAATAATAACAAAACCAGCAACATGGATGGGCAGAAACTTGGCTGGAAAAATGAACAGGAATTGATTAATAGCTCTCAAGCTGGAGGAAAGTGAATATTCTGGAGGACAGAGAGAGGCTAAAAAGCATGTGCTCAACAGCCCAATGACAAGAATACGTTCTCTGATACTGAATTTAGGATATTTGTATCTAAATATTTCTCTGTGTTGTTAAATCCATCAGAACAATGTCAGTTTAGGAGAAATTGTTGTAGTGGATCAAAAGTTTCAGCTCTGCTGAAAAACAAATAGGGTCAAATGACTGAATTTTATTTTACCTTTTAAGAATTGGAGGACTAGAGAAACTCTGGAGTTAAAAAAATCATATCAGCTGTACAAAACCCAGCTTTAAAAGCTACCATATCCCCAAACTGAAATGATTTGTGCAATCTGAACACTGGCAGTTCTTAATATTGAGCTTTTAGCTGGCAGCCTTACCATTTTTACAGCAGTTATTCCAGTGCTAGAAAAGCACACACACAGCAATGCCACAGCTTCATTTGTAACTAAATTAAGAAGACTCCTTGGTTTTCTCTGCCCAGTCTGACCAACCTACTGTAATTTTAAACTTTCTCATGAAAATGCAGTTACTTTGAAAACCCATCATCTGCTGTGGTGGGAAGACAGGCCAGCTGTTGCAACGAGTTCCCTGTTTCAGTATCCCAGTCTCATGGCATGGCTGCTGGGCTGTGCTGCTGCCAGGGATACTCCTGTGGGAGCAGGTGTCCTGGCAGAGCAGGGCATGATCCTTGCTATCCTGACTCTGGAATCAGAGCTGTTGCTCACTCTGCAGACACAGAGTGGCTGTTTCCTCACAAGTACTTCCCAGTTTGAATCCACAGGATGCCTTCAGTGCCCTTGGCAGTGCAGTGCCTGCCTGCCAGCCCTTCAGCTGACGTACACACAGCCCCGTGCTGACAGACTTGTCACACACTCCTTGAGGCAACTCTTACGTCTCTTGGTTTGCTCACTATTTTCCACTGCCTGGAAGGACATACTAATACTTTATGCCTACAGGAAATGTGGGAAGCTTTCAGAGCACTTGTTATTCATTAATCTGGCAAGCTATTGCTGTATTAAGGTGATAAATGGGAAAACTGAGGCACAGAGCAATTAAATGACTGATCTATGACAAACACAGTAACCTGTGGATGAATCTGGAGTAAAAGTTATGAGTACTGAGTGTAAATAAGTTCAGCACCTCAGACAAAAGTTACTCTAATAGAGGAAAAATTCAGGAGAAGTGCTACTTCTTACTATAGATACCATCTGTGTATGTTTGGGCTGCCACCAAAGGAAAATGACCTTTGGTCCCTGAATATCTTTTACCCTGCTGTCTTTATCTGGCTGCTTCAAGTAGTTGTAAGACATTTTGTATTTGATTATCATCTAGAGGCTGTTAATTTGGCCCCATTTCTCCTTTATGAGCTTTCACAGCTCATAAAAAGTCAGGTTGATTTTTACACCAACTAGATAGTCCACTGATTCACCAGTCAGTCGTGGCAAGACTCACTCCCTTTTGTTTCCCTAGAAAATAATTTCCCTGTTTATCTGCCAGTGAAGATTATACTTCTCCACTGCAGTTTAGTAAGGTAAGTAGTATCTACCTGCAGTTTTTAGATGACTGCAGAGAGAGAAAGCAACACAGAAAGGTGTCCATGCAGTGCTGATATCATTGCTGATGAAGGCAGCTTGTGTGCTTGAAGCAAGAGAGTGATCTACAGGTGAAAGGCTCCATCTCTCACTGTGTACCTTCTTTTCTTCCTTCAGCTGATGATTCTCAACAGTTGAGATAGATTTATTTTTTCCCCCATAGAGCTGGTGAAGAGGACAAGAGGTAACAAGGAACTGAGAGAAAGAGTGAATCCCAGATAAAAAAAAAAGCTAGCAGATGTTATGCAAAAGCCTATATCTGACAAATACAATTCTTCCAATTTAATGGAGTCTCTCTTTTCTTTTTAACAGATGCCCTAAAATGGGCTGTAGCCATGTTGATGTAAAAGGATCAGATCTTGTACGAGATGACATACTTAAAAGAATGATTGACAGTCAGAAAAAACAAAGCTGGTCAACACTGGACACATGAGCTGGACATGCTACTGCCAGAAAGAAAATTTGTTCTTAGAGGTCTTGTGAGATAAGTTGCTGATTCTAAATAGGTTGTATAACTGATTGTTATTTGTTAAGTGTTTCATTTATTGGTAAATCATTGTTAAATGTTTCATTTATAGCCAAAGTTGAAGGTCTCCGCTGTAACTGAAAGCATTTTTTGAACTCAGGAATATAAGGAATTCCAGTTAAACTTGTTTAGGTTTTTTCTACCTTCCTGAATTTCTAAAAGCTTGCATTTGGTAAATAAAGCGTGTTTTGCAGCATTTAAGCTTCCTTTTCAGCGTGCTAATTTCTTCAGCGTATTAGAGATGCAGATCCTGAAAGCATAATGAGTGCTTTCCTCTATATTGCAGATAGTTCTGTTACTGTCTCTGTAACTACAGGGAATGGTTGGAGCAGGGCACTGTGACCAAGGATTTTCAGTGCTTGGGACCATGCCCATGTTTTAACACAAACGTTGGAGATGAATTTTCAGAAAGTGTTGCACACTTATACCTTGTTTGTGGCCACAGAGAACAACAGCTCAGCTTTGAGGATTTGGCCTTGTTTTTTATAACTTTGAACTCTCTGCCCTGACTTAGGCTTTTCTTTTGAAATTCAGAAGCATTTAATTCAGGCTTTTTTCATTTGGGAGTCCCAGAAGGCTTTACCTTAATGTTGTAGGCCAGAAGACTACAATTATTTACAGCAGTATTCCAATAACTAAATTTTAAATAGTACAAATATATTGTAACCATATGCCTTGGGTTGAAAAACAGTTAATCTTTTTATATAAGCTTCAGGTATCTATGCTTTGGGGCACAGATCCAGAAAAGAACTTAAACTTGGTGACACTATTTATTGCCTAAATTGATCTGAACACATCAGGCAGATAAGGCATATATATACACATGAGTTAGAAATAGCCATAGGTAAAAGGACCTGCCTTGGCAGTCAGATGACAATTATCTCTTGGCATATGTAAGCAGAAAATACAGGTTTCTTTGAGCTTTGGGATCCTTAGTGGGCTAGATGGTATTTTCCTATGTAGTTTTTCTGAATTTACAGTCTGACATTTAATGTTAAATGTAGCTGAGGTACCCATATGCTAAGGTTTTCACTCTGGGTTACTGTTTGCTAACAGCTCTCCTTTCATAGACCATTATTAACCCAAATTGCACTTAAGAGCACAAACCACTTCAAGCTGAAAATTGTTATTTTGTAATTGAAGAATATTAATCTGCAAGCTGATTTCATAGCTGAAAAAAGAGAACTGAACTATTATTACTTGCACTGGGCTTTTGTGTTCAAAACACTTCATGGGAATTGGCTAGCTGATTTTCATTATGTGGTCTAACCCCCGAGGTCCATCCTTTCCCAACTCGGCAGTGAGCGTGGGTGCTTCTGCCATGGAAGCCCAGCTGAAAGAGCTGAAAAGGACTGGGGGGTGGTTGAGCAGTATGTACTTTTTTGCATTTTTATGTGTAAAATCAGGTCCCTTTTAAGATACCTCAGGGCTCAAACCTATAGTTTTTAGGGTGGGTCACAGTTTTTCAGTTAAATACCACAGGGGAGGATGTTAACAATAGCATTTACAAAATAAAAACAGGGAGGGGGAGGGAATGTCCTTTTTGTTTCATCTTTAAGTTTGTGGTTAAATTTATTCTTGAACCATTTCTAAGCAGAATAGTCAGAAACAGAAACTTGCATTGGTTAAACAAGCTCTGCAGTTTCTGGCAGAGGTGCATTAAGATTGTCCTCTTGGATCTAATTCAATCCCTAGTGATAACCAGCCTCCCAAGTTTTCAGATGCAAAGATGTACATACATTTTCCACGGCACGAGTGTTGCACCTCAAATTTAGTTTGTGTAGGTGTCTGGGTTGCTTGAGTGTGTCTTCTAGTAACACATAACATTATAAATGGTAAATTATACCCAGATTCCTACCAACAAACTGGTGGCAGCAGGTTTGGTTTGCTACCTGTGGCATTTGTACCAGTATAGCCTTGGATTGCTGCAATTCCTGATATGGTTTGTTGCCCTCATGTTCCAGTGAGTAATTCTGTGAGGGAGATTGCTGTCTTGGTTACACCTTGTTGTCCTACGTGAAAAAAGAGGCTTGACCCATCACAGTGCTGCACTCAGCCTCTGTTAGCTAATCCACAGGTAATAAGGCAGGTGGACTGCCTGCTTAAGATGATGCAGTTGGGAGAAAAAAACCAAACAAATCTGAAGCAACACTTTAAATGAAAAGAACAAATAGTCAAACAGTCACGGCCACTCCAAGAGGAAATGTATTTTTGGATGTTCACATTCCTGCTTCAGACTACATCACCTTCCTTCTCTCCTTTGCTAGCCTGAGCCAGGCAGTGTCAGTGAATCAGAGAATCTGAACAGCAAGTGAAGTGCAGCCTAAGTTCTGAAATCCTTCTTGGTTTCACCTGAAAGAAATGGACTGATTTTTAGCAGCACTGGCCTGCCTAGCTTTAATAACAATCACATCTGAGGTGAATAGGCATGTGTATTTAAATAGAGGTAGGTTTCTTTCTTTTATCAGCAGAGATGCCTCTTTTAAAATATGGCCATGTTATCCAGAAAGACAGATACTCTTTCATTTGTGTCAGCATTGCTGGTGAGAGTACTTGAGTCCCATTAGAATCAGTGATGCACCACACACATTCAAGTGCTAGAATAAACTGCCTGTGTTTACTGAAATCAACGAAGTTCTCACCAAAATGTTTGGCATTTCTGAATTTAAACTATAACATAACATCCAAGGAATCCTAGTATGATGAATGGTATTTTTTTTTCTTTGAACCTGGAACTTGAACCTGTTGATTTTGTCATGGCCACTTCTCTCCTGTTGGTTCTTACAAGTAATTTTCCTCCTTAAATTGAAAGATTCCAGGGTTGGCCATCAGCATCCATTGCAGCTGGCTCTTAACTAGGTGGAAGGACAGACTAACTGTGGCAACTGGGGAAGGCTTCTGTGCCTGTCAGCTCACCTGGTGCAAGATACAAACCACTACTGGTTCACTGGGGTTGCTGCAGTTAATGGCAGCTCTTTGCTCTTTCATTTGCAAAGTTCAGGGTTTGTTGTGCAGTTGTGATCTCTCTGTTCCCACATGTCCCACGTCCCCCTTAAACTCCTCTCTGGGCAGAAGTAGCTTGAAAGAGTTAAAGAATAAAAATAAGTGCCCGTGATGAATAAGCTGTATGATCTGTATGATTCACAGAAGTGGAAACTCAACAGCAGTTAAACCTTCAAATCTTAATCTGCTTTGGCTATAAGATATCATATGTAAACAGGCATATGTTAACAGTTCACAGGGTAATTTGTGTCTCATTGTCTGACGTCAGAAATTTTGCAATGAGATTTTAAAAAAGAAATTCAGAGGTCAGGTGGTTTGTTTTTTTTTTCTTCTTTCCGTAAGGTGTGCTTTACAAATGCAGCAAACCTCAGTCTAGCTGAGAAGGATCTGTCACTGAAAACTGGTGAGAATCTGTCTCTGCTAGAGAAGTTCCACATAGTATTTTGAAGGTTTAAAGAAATGTCTAGGCAAATAATGAATTAAAGGCAAGAGAACTCCACATACAACAGCTTTCAGGTACCCTGAGGCACAAGCCATTAACACTTGCTCACTTAACCTTCCTCTCTCACTTGAACAGATTCTTCCTGTGAATTCTCCATTTTACAACTAGAGAGTCTGAAGTTTTCAAATCAGTGAAGCCATGATGAATAAAGATAAAAACTAATCAGGCAGGCATCTCATGGAAGATTTAGCACACTTGTGCTAAAAGGAGTGTGCATTCCTCTGAATCAAGGACATATTCATCATTACTGCTCTGGAGCCCTGATCTTATTCATTCTAGAAGAATCAAAAAGACTAAGTCAGTGCTCCCTTGAGAAATACCCAGAGCAAAAGCAGGGGCTGCAGGAAGTGATACTGATGACTCAACAGCCAAGGCCAACACACTGCCTTATTTTAGACAATGTCCTCTTGGATACTCATGTTTCCTCATGAGTGGCTGATGACAAAGGTCTTACCTGCCTGTGGTCACAAGTACCTCATGACATTTTTCTCAAGAATAGCTCTAGTATTGTGGCCAGAACTAGCTTAGAATTCACTGTGCAACTTTATTAAGTTCTACTGCCATTTCAAGTGAATCTTAATCTTCACGTCCCCTAAAAATCTTCATGTATGGATCCCGCTGTGTCTATTAACTAAACATTTGCCTAATGGATAGTGCTTTATTACACAGTGAAGAAGATGCATTTAGAAAAGGGCTTCCTGGAATGGAAAATGTAAGAATGTCCCAAGGACATGTGTGGGCTGCTTCCTGCATCTGAGACAGCAGAAGGTGCAGGGTGGGGGGAAGAGTATCAGTACCTTTGGGGACAGGGGAAGGGTGCAGACAAAAACAAATGGGTGCAGACAAAACAGCAATGGACCTGCATAAAGGTTCTCATGGGCATTCTGTTACTACAGCCAAAGCCTTAAGCTGATGGCTCCTCACTACAGGTACAGACTAGTACTGATGGCAAATTCCAAGTCTTCCATAAATAATAATTTATTTGCTGGTCATAAAGTACTTATTGTTAATAAATAATATTTCAAACACCTGACGTGGTCACAGAATGCTCAGAGGAGAATCCTGTGTGTAGGTGCCAGCAGATTCTAGGCTCCCAGCCAGTAACTATAAAGAGTAAAAACATTAGATTGATTGTTAAGCAAGTAAAATTCTGGAATGGGTGTACATCATCCAGTAGATACCCATGTATGTGCTTAGCCTCTTGATGCATGAATAATCACAGTGACTTGACAGGACTGCAGCAGTGTGCAGAAAACACAGTGTGTTTCATCATTTCAAAGCACTGCAGAAAAGGCTGTGGTGGGCTGAGAAGAGAGCCTGCCTCTCTTGCTTGTTCTGATGTTAGTCCAGACCCTAAGAGAGAGCCTGAAAGCACGCACATGAATTGAATTGCATGGGAAGCTTACCAAAGGAAGTGTTTGCTTGTAAACTCAGTATGAATAGGATCTTCTCTGACCGCAAGGGAAACGGAGACACTCATTCACTGTCCGCTTGTGCAATCGACTTCTGAAGTAAAAACAGGATTTGAGGTCTAAAACCTGAACCTTCACACGTCTTTCAGGCAACAGAAGAAGCCTTCATGCTCTTCAGTTAGCAAAGGAACAAATTCAGGACGTGCTGCTCATAAGACTCCTTGGATTTGATAACAACAGGCTTATCAAAAGGGAATCATTGAGAGTTCTGAGCTACAGCAGCCCTCAGAGCAGCTTTTGTGTGGGCTTGAGGGGAGACATCTGAACACCATTACACTGCACTCCTTTTGATGTCACTACGTGCTCGTCATGTGTTTTATATCTCAGCGGTGAATCTGCCGCCAAGTTCCACAGTGTCTGAGGATGGCTGTGGGTTATCACAGATGCTGCTCTGCTATAAAAAACATTACTTTTTAGTTCTTTATCACCTGGCCATACGACTACTCTTTGAGCCCCATCTGTGCACGGTAATTCTGTACACCATTAGATTATAGATGACATGCTGCTTTTAAATTGTTGGCTTTCAATCTAGCAGTAGTTTAATTTTCATTACATGGCTTGAGATACCTTTTAAAATAAAGGTATTGATTTTTCATCATTTACCAATAGTTTAATATTAGCCAAAATATTTCTGCTCCTTGCCTCTCTCATCCAGTAACTAAAATAAAGACCTTTTCATTTTTTTTCTGTAGCAAGCAGCCAGTTTATTTATAAGTGCCCTAATCTAATAGAGATTTATTCTGTGTGTCCCATGAGACACACTATCAAAGTTACCAGACCTGTCCCAAGCACTTGGGAAGTGGGGTGATGGTTACGCAATTCTCATTGCCTCTGGCTGCTCTAGTTATAGAGATAAAGGGTCAGAGAACTGGAGCAACAGTGATAATTTTGTGAGCATCTAAGGAAAAGCAGCTGCTCAGGTGAGTGTAAGCACTGGCTGAGGACAAGGCAGGTAGATGCTTGAAAACCACGTAACAAAAATTCCCTTAAATAAAATAACAGGAATGGGAGGATCAATGCCTGAGCACCAGGAATTCTGGATTCTTCAGTCTTCATCTCACAGATGTACTAAGCTGCTTGTCTGTTTCAAAAAAGAGAAAAAATATATGAAGAGCAATATTCACCTTGCCACAGTTCTGGCAAATTGTGCTGGGCAAGTCCCTTCCCTCTGCTAGGATGTGCCAATTCTGTGATACACATCTCACAGGCTCTTTTTTCTGCTGCAGTCCCAGATCCTTGCCTAGCAGCTGGGATTCCAGGAAGTGAGGAGACAGCAAGCAGTCCTGCTTGCTTTGACTGGCCTTTTCCAAGGCAGGATCTACTTTTTGTAACGATTTTGCAATGTCCTTTGACTGAGAGCTCCTCAGACTTTGGTAGTATTGGGAAGGTGCCTATTGCACACTGTTGTCCTTTGCCAAGCATGAAGACTACTGAACTGTACTTCCAAAGGTCATCTCTGCTGACCTCACAGGTACCAAGTCCCTTTGGAACACCAGGGCTGAGTGATGGTTCCTTGTATTCTGCTGGCTCACAGGAGTTTATTTTTTTCTGGCACTTGGATAGCAGGACTCATCCGCAGAGTCAATGTTTTATCCCAGCATTAGGTCTGTAACTGTGCACTGATCTGTGCTCCACAACGATTTTCAGTGCTGTCCACTGGAGATGTGTAACATGGCTCTGGTTCATTTTGAAGGGTTGTAAAGCCATTCAGGCTCAAATTCACCACAGGCACAGCTGGGACTTACCATGACAGTATTCATCACACATGCTAAGCAGGTAGAGCCTGAAAAGTCTTTTTTGGGGAAGGGAGAGATGGAATGATGAAGGCTTGTGCAGAGAATAGAAGGAAGACCCCAAAACATAGCTTTTGATTTCAGGAGGAGACTAATGCAGGAGATAAGCCTGCATGCTTAAAAGCCAGTGGTGTGATGGCAACAAACACAAGGCTGCTATGTCAAGTGTGGTAGCTCCATTTTCTGCAAAAATCTTATAATACTGAAATGTTGCAACAGTTTTTCACAAATCTCTTCCTGGAATTCGTCCTATTCTGAGCACTGGTTCCTAACCACACCAGGGCAGCATGCAAGCACTGGCAGAGATGGGCAAGGAGGACAAGTTTCAGCCCTTTGAGAAAGAGCATGCCATGCAGCTCATCAGGCAACATCCTTGGCATCCCTTTTTTTTTTTTTTTTTTTTTCCATTTTGGGGATTGGCCAAAATTAGAAAAACCAGAAAAGCCAAAGTGGGAATCACTTCTCTGCTCTGCATCTTGAAATGAATTTGGTGGGGATGGAGGAGAGTCTGGATGTGGACCTTTTCCTATGTTCTGTACCCAAAACATAAGACTAACTTGAGTAGTAATTGCTACTATATGTTTAGCCATGGCATTAAGGCTTTGAGTACCTGACAGCATGCCAGGCATTTTAAAGAAGCAACAAAGGTTTCCTTCTGTCAAGAACTTCGCCCATTTTGCAAAGACCCGGGAGATTTAAGCTTTGGTTTGTCTCAGTCACATGTAGACAGTCAACTGTAGTTTAGTCTATACAGTCAACTGGAAGAGGGCCCCCACCAGTGCTTCTGGCATGAACGCCCCAGGGGTTATCTTTTCCTGGCCTTTGGGGACTGCACACCCAGTTCTAGGGCTCCAGTTAGCAGGGACACACATACAGAGCATGAAATTGCTGGAATCTCTGTGAGAAAAGGCTGCCCAGGTACCAGGAGAATGTGGCAGGACTGTGAGGTACAATGCTGTGTGTACCTCTGCTCTCCTCACATGCCAGGTGTTTTTGGGGGAGCCAGGATGACAAGAGGTGCTTTTTTCCCTTCCTCAGGACCAGGGGGTGCCATCCCCCGTTTGGCTGCCAGTAGCTTGAACCAAGCACTGTGCTCAGGTGCCACTATGTCCCCATGGTGGGGACCTAGAGGTTTTAAATGGATGGGAGGCTGGGCAGATGAAGGATGCAGCTTCCAGCAGTGTGTGCAGTAGATTCTCGGTATGGCCCTTGTCCTCAGCAGGGACAGTCATCTGACACAGGAGCTGAGAAAGGGGGATCTTTGGGAGGGTGAGGACACTGACACCTTCATTCCTGCTCACACTGCAGCTCAGTTCTGAGAGAGCTACAGGGGACACTGGTACACACTACGAATGCCCATGAGAACCTTTATACAGGTCCATTGCTGTTTTGTCTGCACCCATTTGTTTTTGTCTGCACCCTTCCCCTGTCCCCAAAGGTACTGATACTCTTCCCCCCACCCTGCACCTTCTGCTGTCTCAGATGCAGGAAGCAGCCCACACACGTGGCATCCTACCAGCTAAATTCACCCAGCAGTAGCATTCCAATCATTAAACTTCCAGGAAGGGAAAAGTAAAACAAAAGGTCTGATAGATACTTGCATGAGTTTCACCTATAAGAGGAACGAAATAAAATAGCATGCTTTGAGAGTTGTGGTGAATCACTCAGAAACAATCTGCAGGCATTAACGGAATTTTATTTCTGAGGAAAAAAAAAAGAAAGAAAGAAATGCAGGCCCTGGGATATCCCTTTATGGCATATGCGTTTTATGTTTAAATGCATTAATGGGACTGCTATGCTGTGAGTCATCCCGCACAAGAGTTTCATGTGTTTCTTAAAATACACTAGAAGTAGCTGAAGGCATGCATGGGTTTGCTGTGCAGTTATCTATCAGGAATCTGAGCAAATACCTGCACGCGTGGCATCCCGGGCTTCAGAGCTGGGGGGGCCCATCCTTGGCCCTCTCTGCCTCTTGTACAGACCCGGGTTGGGGAAACCAAAACAGAATGGGAGTTGATCCTACTGAATAACAAAACGCAGGTTCCCAGTGTTAATATTAGGGAAGCTTCAGCACTAAATTACAGAAAATTTGCATATATATAAACAGAAAACTGGAGAGTTTCCTTCTGAAGCATTCTTGTCAAAACTACAGCTGTCTGCTTTTTTCCCCCAGGGATGATTTGTTGTCTCGTTTTGTCTTTTCCCCCTCCCCCCC